>JARYGA010027239.1:0-25042 GCA_030545235.1 Helianthus tuberosus | reverse complement strand
ATCAAGAGGTTAACGGTCCACAACGTCGTCAACAACCTCCATGGGGAGTGAATGACCGTTTCTGTTAGGATCTGAGGCTCTTGTGATTGTGTTTGTTTGTATAATTTGGACAAATCAATGAATATGAAAACATGTAAAGTGCAGCGGAAATAAACAACAAACTTTGTAAACACAATCAGGGAAGAAAATAGTTTTAATAAACACATGATTTGCATTAGTCGAAAGATTACAAAGTCAATCAAATGATTACAAAGCGTGCTTACAAACTAAACTCCCCCTCAGCCTGATACCTCAAGGTTGGATTGCACAAGATGAAAGGATTGAATTGAGGAGAAGAACTCACTCAAAACGAATCAAATGTAACAGTACAGAGTACTGCTCCATTTATAGACAAACCAAACCACTGAGCCATCTCAGCTGACGTCACCATGAAAGTGACATCTAACAAACTAACAAACTCTATCTACTGTTCTAATCCTACTGACCATACAGACATTGATTACATTCTAAACACTGATATATAAACACTGACTCTTCATTCCACTGACGTAGTCAACCACTGTTGTATGAGCAACAGTGCTTTCTTCAAAGGGTGATCAGGCCTTGAATGGGCAGTGCTTTAACTCTTCAGCAGTACTTGGATTCCATCAGTAGATTGAGCTTCAGCCTTTAAACTTTATCAGTGCTTTGGCTTAACAGTAGTTTACAAGATCAGTAGTTGTTGAGAAGAGCAGTACTTGGAGCATATCAGATGTTGGAACCACTGTCAAGGGGAAAGTTTAGTGCAAACCGCTGCTTATGTGAATCCACTGTTGTGAACCGGTTTTGGCTTTCATTATCTGTTCCTCTGGTAGGGTTCAATCCCAACAATCTCCCCCTGGAACAGATAATGCCAAAACCCTTCATTATTCTGGATTTTTATTTCTCATCAGTAGTTCCCTTGCTTGTCTTTTAAATTCTTCTTCAAAATCTTTGGAACTTAGATCATCCTCATCCCTGCACAGTGAAAGTTCAAGGAGATCCTGCAAATCTTCAACACTAAGGCCTAGTGCTTCTTTCCTTGATATGTACTTCACTTCGCCATTGGATCTGACCAGGGTCAATACATGGGTCTTTTGATCAGATAGCCACTTTAGTACTTTTGAACCCAATGGGTTTCTTGGGAGAGGTTTATTTCCTGATGAGTTTGGAGTTTTTGGCCTGAGAAAAATTTAAAGCAGTATCTTGAGTTTCAGACATTCTTTTAAAAGCCTCTTCTATGACTTGATTTGCTGCAGCTATGTCTTCTGTAACTTCTTTGTCAATTTGCTCTTGTTTCTCTTGTTGATCAAGCTCACTGTCTGAGATATCTGCTGAATTGTTTGATGATGCAGGTTTGGTTAATACATTTTTGAAAAGGTTTTGAAGGCTTACTGAACTATCTTCTTTTAGACCCATTTTCTTGATGGCTTCTGTGAAGTACTCAGCTTCATTTTCTTGTTCTTCTTCACTGGTCAGCAGTTCCCTCTTTTCTTTTCTAAACATTGTGACTGAGGTTTCTGCTGCGTTGATCAGTGTTTCAAAAGTCTTGATCTGCTCCTTTAGCTTTTTGTAGTCAGACTTTTTAGGAGTGTCAGAGACTGTCATCCTCCTTTTCTTAAGCCTTTCATAAACTTCATCTGTTTGCTGCTTAGTCCATTTTGCTATGGCATTTGCAGTATCCACCCTTGCATCCACCAGCTCCTGCTTCTTTCTTTTATACTCAGAAGTAAGATCAGCTATGAACTTCTTGTATTTGTTCCAATTTGGAACTATCTTCTTCTTTCTTGGATCATTTTTAATTCTTTCAATTCTGATTGCCTCATGCTTTAATGCAACTATTGGCCATTCTTTGAATTGAGTTTCTTCAGCAGGATAGAATTTTTCTTTCATTATGTATGCAAGATATTCTTTTCTCAATTCTTTTCGTTGATCTGCTTCAGGAGATAGGTTTGACATTTCCTTGTGCAGATCACTTGCATATTCTTCCATTTGTTTGACTTTGGTGAGCAGAAATTCCATTCTTTCCAAAATGGCTTCATCACCTTGATCTTTGCATGCAACTTTAGCTCTTATCTTAGCCTGTCTTGCTTTGAGCTCAAGATATTCATCCATATTTTCTGGGACTATGAAGCCTATGAGAGAAGGAAATCTCCTTTTTGAAGGATCATCTTCGGTGTAAAATTCTTTCATCTCATTTTTTACAGCTTCAGGCTCCTGTGGATGTTTTGCAGCCTCAGGGTCATATATGTCATCTTTTGACTGAGTTGTTTTTCTTTTTCGAGTGTAAATTCTTTCTGGTGGAGGGTGCTTTTAGGTGGTTTATGGATTGAAGCAAATATGGCTTGAGATTTAGTGAGGGTATTTGGACCAACAGTAGTTGTAACAACTGGTGTGTCAACTACTGTTGTCCTTACAACAGATGTTGTAACATCTGTTGTCTTCTGCCTTTTTGCAGGAGGTGATGATGGTGATGGTGATGTAATATTGATGAGAGCAGTGGTATATGACTGACTAACAGCTGTTGAAACAACTGGTGTTCCAACCTCTGTTGTCATTACAACTACTGATGTATCAGCAGATGTCTTCTGCTTTTGAGCAGGGGTTTGTTGAGGTGCTAGTGATGGTGCTGATGATGGTTTGGGTGGGGCAGTGGTTGTAGTTGTGTGTGTTGTAGTGGTGTGTGTTGAAGAGATGGTAAATGTTTGGCTAGCAGTTTTTGTAACTACTGCTGTATCAGCTGTTTGGATGAAAGTTTGAGATTTGGAGTCTTTTGGAGGTGGTTTCGATGTCTGTTTTCTTGTTCTGGTTCAATATACAGACCATCTTATATTCCCTTCTTCTTCAACTTGATTTTCTCCCCCTTTTTGGCATTATCTGGAAGGGGGTTATCCATGAAGAGGATAGTGGAGGGAACTTTTTCACCATGGACAGTCCTTTGTATGCTGGCTTTTATAGCCTTGATATCTGCTTGAGTATCTTTGAATCTTGACTCCACCTTGTTTGTTAGCATTTTTACATGCATTTCATGCTGCTGATCAGCTGTTTGTTTTTGTTTTTCTAGCAAGGGTTGAAAAAGATTCCAGAGCTCATTTGCAGCAAGTGCTTGTGGCGGAGCAGGTGCTTGAGGTGGAACAGCAGTGGATTGTGCTTTCTGAGCCTTTAACAGCTGCTGCACCATATCCTTTATTTCAGCAACTGAATCTTCAAGTTTTTCAACTCTACCCGTCAATTCCTGATATTTTGAATCATTACCCAAATCAATGGGATCACCTGAAACCCCACCAGCAGTGGTTGTATCAATCTGAGACTTAGGAACTGAGTTCCAAAAATCATCCATTGATGCCCCTTGTTCTCGGTACTGGGGACTTCTTTCTTCAGCACTTGATAAACCTTTGATGGTACCAGTGGTTAGAATCAACTCACTGGTAGTTATCGAAGGTGCTATAGAAGAAATTGCCTTCAAGGGAGTCTTACTAATGAAACAACTGTCCAACTGAAGATCTGTTGATCCATCAGTTGTAGTTGCTGCTCCACTTGAGCTACCACCGAGAGTTACTTGTAACTTAGGGGGTGTAACCTCCTCAATTGTTGCTGGGATAGCAGGAGTAGTAGCATCAGACCCAGTCACTTGTTGGAGTATACTCTCAGTGACAGGTGATAGAGAGGAACTGGTTTGTGTCTAAGCTATAGCAACTGCATGCAACAAGGGTATTATTGATTGTGGCATTATAATTGGTGAGGGCATGGGTGTTGAAAGAGACATGTCCTTGGGATCAGGACTGTGGAAGATGGATCCGAGTGGATCCAGAGCTTCATAATTTGGTGTCCCTGTGATTACAACCTGATCCTTTTGTGAGGATGCAGGAGGAGTTTGAGGCAATGGTGGAGATCTTTCTACCAACTGCTGTGAGGAAGTAGCAGCAGTGGTTTGTGGTGACATTTGTGTTGTCACAGACAGTTGCTCTGGGATCTCATCTTCCAGAGTTGCCTTTTTCTTGGGTTTGGTGGGCTTTTTGTAAGATTTTCTTTTGGTCTTTTTGGTAATGTCAGGTGTGGGTTTCAAAGCAGTGGTAGTGCTGCTATGATCACCTGGGGCGGTGGGCTCAGCAATAGTTGCCTGAGGAGCAGTGGTAGCTGCTAAAGTCTGCTCAGGCACCTCAGCTTTTAATTTTATCGGTGCCATCATTCTGGAAAATGTTTCATTTGTTAAACCTTTTATTTGAAAATAGACACCTTGTTTAAGCAAATTTTCATTCTCTTTTTCAAATTTTTGTTTAAAATAATAGCTCAGAAATCTTGGAAAAGTAGAAATGCTTTGCTATCAATATTTTTTATTAAGTCATTAAAGATCTCCTGGGAATAGTTATAATTTTCACTATTTAAA
Organism: Helianthus tuberosus; assembly: GCA_030545235.1. NCBI lineage: Eukaryota > Viridiplantae > Streptophyta > Magnoliopsida > Asterales > Asteraceae > Helianthus > Helianthus tuberosus. The sequence goes on along the minus strand of JARYGA010027239.1, from coordinate 20,637 downwards.
ATAGCATAACCCAGACATTGAATCTTTAATGGTATTTCGTTAAAAGTCGTTGTTTTATTAGAAACACACATCAGAAGTGTGTGAAATAAAAACCTTGGTGCAGAAGGGAAGTAACCTTTTTGTAAGGTATCTACCTTTGATTGTTCTGCATATCCCCTTTTAACAAAATCAGTTTTCATCTCGGCTTTATCAAAAGAAATTTTACCTTTCTGATCGTCGAGTTTAAAGAATTCGGAGATTGATTGTGGTGTAATTTGAATCGCTTTACCCTGTATCGAGGAGTTGATGGCAATGACTTTATCGTCTTGTTTTTCAAGCGTCGCCTTTTTCCAGAACTCTCTCTGGGTTTGTAGATAAATGGGAGCATCTGCTGTCAACAAAGTTTTGTACTTTGATGCAGATAATGTATCAATGATGGAGTCGAAGGTGTGGTTATCGGTGGGTTTTGTGAGCAAACCCAGATAATTATGAGGAGATTTGTATGGTATCTCGATGGATTCCTCGGCCGTTTGAGCGACCTTTTTGGAAGATGATGATGGCTTTGACTTTGATTGTGATTTTGATTTCGATTTCTTCATTTTTGTGGAGAAGAATGAAAAATGATTTTAGGAAAAAGGGTTGGAAACTGCTTTGAGAAGAGAATTTTGGAATTCAATTCGACAGTGTAAACCCTGTTTGGGGGTTTTGATCAGGGTTTTATTAAGGGAAAAAGTGATCGCTGATGTGGCAGCGGTTATTAAGATCTGAAGGCTAAAAACTGACCACGTGTCAACCGATGATGAAGAGATGAATTATGGAGAACAGTTGTTTTGGAAACCACCGATGAAGCAAATATCAGTGGTTACAACGGTCAAAATGAGGACAGTGGGTGATTTTTACTATCAGTTGATAGCATATCAGTGGATAAGTCACTGATTTTGCGCATCAGTGCTTGCCAAGAGAATGGAAGGATCAGTGGTTGACTTTCAGCAGTGGCCAATATTTAGGGAGCAGATGTTTGAACAAAACAGTGATTAGGGTAAATGGTACAGATTTGAAGGACTAGTATATCAGCAACTGTATAGAGAATTTTCCATTCAAGGTTTTTGCCACATGTCAATTTCACATTTTGAAGCTTTTTCAAATTTCTAACAGTGGTTTAGTACCCAGATGATGTAGACTTTTTACTAAGCCAACTCATTCATGTTGTAATACTTAAATTAACACATGAGTACCTAAGTATTTTAAGCACTTTTGACAATCAATCTTTGATCAGTTTTAAAACAAACTTGAGTTAAATATGACCTTGATACATGAACCATTTTCTTTTGAACCATTTTGAGGATAATATTACCAGCAAAAATAAAGGTAATATATCCTGACAGGAGATTGAAACTTTACTTTCAAAAACCAGTAAAGGTTCAAAATATATTATCCAAAAAATATAGGGAATAACATATCCTGCTTTATTTGGAGAAAATCCTTTTTTTTTTAAATATTAAAGAATTTTCTGAAAACAGCATCAAAAGGAACTGGCATAAATTTCCACTATAGTTCAATTCATATCTATCTCAAGTTTGTGAAAATGGTCAGTGGTTGAACAACAGCAGTATGACATTATAAATTCATTTTGACCACTATTTGGTACCATTTTCTTGTTGATTTATTGTCAAGAATGAGGACACATGTACACAAGAGTTTTGAAAACCCTGTTATAGACTTTGTTACCATGTGATGATTCTGAACATTTGTCTAGTCCTCTTGTAAGTTCAATCGCTGGGAATACTATTGTCACCTGAACTTTCCTGAACCAATGAGCACAAACAGTTGCTTAATGACAATTATTACCCCAAGCTTTGACTCTCAAGTGTTTTATGTTTATACTCTTTTCTTCTGACTTCAAAAGTTTTGAGATAAACACACTTCTGAGTTTTTGTGAATTTCCTTCTTCCCTTTTTACCCTTCCCATTCATAAGTAATGAAATACTTACTGAGAGGCATTTATTGAAGGAATACTTGTTCCAAAATCATTATGCAGTAATGTTTTGAGAGATTTGGTCATTTCTGCACATGCTTATGCCAACCTTCTCATTACCTATGATCTGGACATTTTTTACTCCTGATTTTCTTAATGTATTTTAACATAGTTGATTTTGTCCTTTTGAGGATCTCAACCTGTTTTCAACACATAAGATCTGAATGACTAAAGTTTTAATTTCCCTCTTTTTACGTTAACAAAAACACTAATGTTTTTATGAACATAGGCTTTTGTTAATCTGAGGTTCATACTTTAGCATTTAATAACGTGACATCACAAGTTTCATGACAACAGTTGAAATCAATTTTGAAAATATGAAATAATCCCATAATTTAACAGATATGTTTTCAGATCTAAAAACCATGAGTGTCTTGTGCATGAAATCACTTGTTGTGTGAGATTTGTGTGTCATATGACATCTTGGTTGTTTTACAGAGTATTTGAATAGCAGTTTTAAGCATTGTTACTCGTTACTCTGTTCTTCAACTAAATACAACCAACCTTAGTATCAATGAATTTTGAGCCGAACTGTTATGTCAAATTGATTGTTAGATCGAATTTGACTGTCCAGGCTCTGATACCAATTGTTAGGATCTGAGGCTCTTGTGATTGTGTTTGTTTGTATAATTTGGACAAATCAATGAATATGAAAACATGTAAAGTGCAGCGGAAATGAACAACAAACTTTGTAAACACAATCAGGGAAGAAAATAGTTTTAATAAACACATGATTTGCATTAGTCGAAAGATTACAAAGTCAATCAAATGATTTCAAAGCGTGCTTACAAACTAAACTCCCCCTCAGCCTGATACCTCAAGGTTGGATTGCACAAGATGAAAGGATTGAATTGAGGAGAAGAACTCACTCAAAACGAATCAAATGTAACAGTACAGAGTACTGCTCCATTTATAGACAAACCAAACCACTGAGCCATCTCAGCTGACGTCACCATGAAAGTGACATCTAACAAACTAACAAACTCTATCGACTGTTCTACAACTACTGACCATACAGACATTGATTACATTCTAAACACTGATATATAAACACTGACTCTTCATTCCACTGACGTAGTCAACCACTGTTGTATGAGCAACAGTGCTTTCTTCAAAGGGTGATCAGGCCTTGAATGGGCAGTGCTTTAACTCTTTAGCAGTACTTGGATTCCATCAGTAGATTGAGCTTCAGCCTTTAAACTTCATCAGTGCTTTGGCTTAACAGTAGTTTACAAGATCAGCAGTTGTTGAGAAGAGCAGTACTTGGAGCATATCAGATGTTGGAACCACTGTCAAGGGGAAAGTTTAGTGCAAACCGCTGCTTATGTGAATCCACTGTTGTGAACCGGTTTTGGCTTTCATTATCTGTTCCTCTGGTAGGGTTCAATCCCAACAATCTCCCCTTGGAACAGATAATGCCAAAACCCTTCATTATTCTGGATTTTTATTTCTCATCAGTAGTTCCATTGCTTGTCTTTTAAATTCTTCTTCAAAATCTTTGGAACTTAGATCATCCTCATCCCTGCATAGTGAAAGTTCAAGGAGATCCTGCAAATCTTCAACACTAAGGCCTAGTGCTTCTTTCCTTGATATGTACTTCACTTCGCCATTGGATCTGACCAGGGTCAATACATGGGTCTTTTGATCAGAGAGCCACTTTAGTACTTTTGAACCCAATGGGTTTCTTGGGAGAGGTTTATTTCCTGATGAGTTTGGAGTTTTTGGCCTTGAGAAAAATTTTAAAGCAGTATCTTGAGTTTCAGACATTCTTTTAAAAGCCTCTTCTATGACTTGATTTGCTGCAGCTATGTCTTCTGTAACTTCTTTGTCAATTTGCTCTTGTTTCTCTTGTTGATCAAACTCACTGTCTGAGATATCTGTTGAATTGTTTGATGATGCAGGTTTGGTTAATACCTTTTTGAAAAGGTTTTGAAGGCTTACTGAACTATCTTCTTTTAGACCCATTTTCTTGATGGCTTCTGTGAAGTACTCAGCTTCATTTTCTTGTTCTTCTTCACTGGTCAGCAGTTCCCTCTTTTCTTTTCTTAACATTGTGACTGAGGTTTCTGCTGCGTTGATCAGTGTTTCAAAAGTCTTGATCTGCTCCTTTAGCTTTTTGTAGTCAGACTTTTTAGGAGTGTCAGAGACTGTCATCCTCCTTTTCTTAAGCCTTTCATAAGCTTCATCTGTTTGCTGCTTAGTCCATTTTGCTATGGCATTTGCAGTATCCACCCTTGCATCCACTAGCTCCTGCTTCTTTCTTTTATACTCAGAAGTAAGATCAGCTATGAACTTCTTGTATTTGTTCCAATTTGGAACTGTCTTCTTCTTTCTTGGATCATTTTTAATTCTTTCAATTCTGTTTGCCTCATGCTTTAATGCAACTATTGGCCATTCTTTGAATTGAGTTTCTTCAGCAGGATAGAATTTTTCTTTCATTATGTATGCAAGATATTCTTTTCTCAATTCTTTTTGTTGATCTGCTTCAGGAGATAGGTTTGACATTTCCTTGTTTAGGTCACTTGCATATTCTTCCATTTGTTTGACTTTGGTGAGCAGAAATTCCATTCTTTCCAAAATGGCTTCTTCACCTTGATCTTTGCATTGAACTTTAGCTCTTATCTTAGCCTGTCTTGCTTTGAGCTCAAGATATTCATCCATATTTTATGGGACTATGAAGCCTATGAGAGAAGGAAATCTCCTTTTTGAAGGATCATCTTCGGTGTAAAATTGTTTCATCTCATTTTTTACAGCTTCAGGCTCCTGTGGATGTTTTGCAGCCTCAGGGTCATATATGTCATCTGTTGACTGAGTTGTTTTTCTTTTTCGAGTATAAATTGTTTCTGGTGGAGGGGTGCTTTTAGGTGGTTTATGGATTGAAGCAAATATGGCTTGAGATTTAGTGAGGGTATTTGGATCAACAGTAGTTGTAACAACTGGTGTGTCAACTACTGTTGTCCTTACAACAGATGTTGTAACATCTGTTGTCTTCTGCCTTTTCGCAGGAGGTGATGATGGTGATGGTGATGTAATATTGATGAGAGCAGTGGTATATGACTGACTAACAGCTGTTGAAACAACTGGTGTTCCAACCTCTGTTGTCATTACAACTACTGATGTATCAGCAGATGTCTTCTGCTTTTGAGCAGGGGTTTGTTGAGGTGTTGGTGAAGAGATGGCAACTGTTTGGGTGGGGCAGTGGTTGTAGTTGTGTGTGTTGTAGTGGTGTGTGTTGAAGAGATGGCAATTGTTTGGCTAGCAGTTTTTGTAACTACTGCTGTATCAGCTGTTTGGATGAAAGTTTGAGATTTAGAGTCTTTTGGAGGTGGTTTCGATGTCTGTTTTTCTTGTTCTAGTTCAATATACAGACCATCTTCTATTCCCTTCTTCTTCAACTTGATTTTCTCCCCCTTTTTGGCATTATCTGGAAGGGGCTTATCCATGAAGAGGATAGTGGAGGGAACTTTTTCACCATGGACAATCCTTTATATGCTGGCTTTTATAGCCTTGATATCTGCTTGAGTATCTTTGAATCTTGACTCCACCATGTTTGTTAGCATTTTTACATGCATTTCATGCTGCTGATCAGCTGTTTGTTTTTGTTTTTCTAGCAAGGGTTGAAAAAGATTACAGAGCTCATTTGCAGCAAGTGCTTGTGGCGGAGCAGGTGCTTGAGGTGGAACAGCAGTGGATTGTGCTTTCTGAGCCTTTAACAGCTGCTGCACCATGTCCTTTATTTCAGCAACTGAATCTTCAAGTTTTTCAACTCTACCCGTCAATTCCTGATATTTTGAATCATCACCCAAATCAATGGGATCACCTGAAACCCCACCAACAGTGGTTGTATCAATCTGAGGCTTAGGAACTGAGTTCCAAAAATCATCCATTGATGCCCCTTGTTCTCGGTACTGGGGACTTCTTTCTTCAGCAGTTGATAAACCTTTGATGGTACCAGTGGTTAGAATCAACTCACTGGTAGTTATCGAAGGTGCTATAGAAGAAATTGCCTTCAAGGGAGTCTTACTAATGAAACAACTGTCCAACTGAAGATCTGTTGATCCATCAGTTGTAGTTGCTGCTCCACTTGAACTACCACCGAGAGTTACTTGTAACTCAGGGGGTGTAACCTCCTCAATTGTTGCTGGGATAGCAGGAGTAGTAGCATCAGACCCAGTCACTTGTTGGAGTATACTCTCAGTGACAGGTGATAGAGAGGAACTGGTTTGTGTCTGAGCTATAGAAACTGCATGCAACAAGGGTATTATTGATTGTGGCATTATAATTGGTGAGGGCATGGGTGTTGAAAGAGACATGTCCTTGGGATCAGGACTGTGGAAGATGGATCCGAGTGGATCCAGAGCTTCATAATTTGGTGTCCCTGTGATTACAACCTGATCCTTTTGTGAGGATGCAGGAGGAGTTTGAGGCAATGGTGGAGATCTTTCTACCAACTGCTGTGAGGAAGTAGCAGCAGTGGTTTGTGGTGACATTTGTGTTGTCACAGACAGTTGCTTTGGGATCTCATCTTCCAGAGTTGCCTTTTTCTTGGGTTTGGTGGGCTTTTTGTAAGATTTTCTTTTGGTCTTTTTGGTAATGTCAGGTGTGGGTTTCAAAGCAGTGGTAGTGCTGCTATGATCACCTGGGGCAGTCGGCTCAGCAATAGTTGCCTGAGGAGCAGTGGTAGCTGCTAAAGTCTGCTCAGGCACCTCAGTTTTTAATTTTATCGGTGCCATCATTCTGGAAAATGTTTCATTTGTTAAACCTTTTATTTGAAAATAGACACCTTGTTTAAGCAAATTTTCATTCTCTTTTTCAAATTTTTGTTTAAAATAATAGCTCAGAAATCTTGGAAAAGGTAGAAATGCTTTGCTATCAACATTTTTTATTAAGTCATTAAAGATCTCCTGGGAATAGTTATAATTTTCACTATTTAAAATAGCATAACCCATACATTGAATCTTTAATGGTATTTCGTTAAAAGCTGTTGTTTTATTAGAAACACACATCAGAAGTGTGTGAAATAAAAACCTTGGTGCAGAAGGGAAGTAACCTTTTTGTAAGGTATCTACCTTTAATTGTTCTGCATATCCCCTTTTTACAAAATCAGTTTTCATCTCGGCTTTATCAAAAAAAAATTTACCTTTCTGATCGTCGAGTTTAAAGAATTCGGAGATTGATTGTGGTGTAATTTGAATCGCTTTACCCTGTATCGAGGAGTTGATGGCAATGACTTTATCGTCTTGTTTTTCAAGCGTCGCCTTTTTCCAGAACTCTCTCTGGGTTTGTAGATAAATGGGAGCATCTGCTGTCAACAAAGTTTTGTACTTTGATGCAGATAATGTATCAATGATGGAGTCGAAGGTGTGGTTATCGGTGGGTTTTGTGAGCAAACCCAGATAATTATGAGGAGATTTGTATGGTATCTCGATGGATTCCTCGGCCGTTTGAGCGACCTTTTTGGAAGATGATGATGGCTTTGACTTTGATTGTGATTTTGATTTCGATTTCGTCATTTTTGTGGAGAAGAATGAAAAATGATTTTAGGAAGAAGGGTTGGAAACTGCTTTGAGAAGAGAATTTTGGAATTCAATTCGACAGTGTAAACCCTGTTTGAGGGTTTTGATCAGGGTTTTATTAAGGGAAAAAGTGATCGCTGATGTGGCAGCGGTTATTAAGATCTGAAGGCTAAAAACTGACCACGCATCAACCGATGATGAAGAGATGAATTATGGAGAACAGTTGTTTTGGAAACCACTGATGAAGCAAATATCAGTGGTTACAACGGTCAAAATGAGGACAGTGGGTGATTTTTACTATCAGTGAATAGCATATCAGTGGATAAGTCACTGATTTTGAGCATTAGTGCTTGCCAAGAGAATGGAAGGATCAGTGGTTGACTTTCAGCAGTGGCCAATATTTAGGGAGCAGATGTTTGAACAAAACAGTGATTAGGGTAAATGGTACAGATTTGAAGGACCGTATACACACTTGGCGGAATTTTCATCGATATGCAACACGATAGGGGGGCACAATTTCTCACTAGAGGAGGTCAAACTTCGCTTGTTCCAATTTTCGTTGAAAGACAAGGCAAAACAATGGTTTCTCACACTTCCGGTGAATAGTATCCGGACATGGGGAGAGATTCAACAAGTCTTTTTGGACGAATTCTATTCTATGGCGAAGACCGATGACGCTAGAGATGAAATAAGGTCGTTTCGGCAACTATCGAGTGAACCGTTACATGAAGCGTTCATTCGATTCAAAGAATTGATGCGGAGATGCCCACATCACCAAATAGAAAAGTGGGAATAGGTGAAATGCTTTGTACGGGGTCTAGATGACAATACATGGAACCGCCTGGAATCAATGAGCAATGGGACTCTTTTGAGCAACCATGAAGATGATGATTGGGAGTTTTTGGAGCGGATGAGTAAACGGTCAAAAGAGAAAGAATCGGCCGATCGAGCTAAGAAACATCCCATTTCTCGGTCGCTTCCCGATCTTGATTCTAAGGATCGAATTTCTACCTTAGAACGGGAAATGGCTCGCATGAAGAAAAAGGAAGTGAACGCGGTGCAATTTGAGGTGTGCGAAGGGTGTGGTGATATTGGACATAAATTTGAGCAATGTCCAACGGGATCGAGTGACTACACCGAGGAGGTAAACCAAGTGTATGGGGATCGAAAGCAATACGACATGAACTCCAACACTTACCATCCGGGCTTGAGAAATCACCCTAATTTCCGGTTTGGTAATGTCTCGAATCAAATGAACCCGAATTTTCAATCGGGTAATCAAGGAGGTCAAGGTGGGTCCTCGTTCAATAATCGTCAAGGTGGTAACCAAGGGGGTTACCAAAGGAATTACAACCAAGGCGGTAACCAAGGATATCAAAACCGTGAAGGCAACTATCAACGGGGTTACAACCAAGGTGGTAATGGGGGTGGTGCATCTAACTCCCAAGGTGATGATTCGATTAATTCGAAACTAGATGTCATCATGAATACTATGAGCACTCTTACCAACTCACATCAAGCTCTTATGAATTCAAATCAAGAAATTAAAACCGAAATACGGAAAGAGTTTGAAGTGAGGGATAAATCCCAAACGGCATTAGAGAAACAAGTAGGCCAACTCGCGGAGGAGATGGCTCAAATGAGAGGAAGCACGGGAAAGCTTCCAAGCGACACTTCGGTGAACCCTAAGCATCAAGGGTCAAGCTCAAGGAACACACGTGAGGTACCAATTAATAAAATTACTTTACGTAGTGGTCGAGTCGTATATAATGGTGTCAAAACACCATCACCTCAGTTTGTTGAAGGGGTGGTGGAGGATGCTAGTGAAGATGAGAATGAGGATGGTCAAGCGGGTCAAAATAAAAATGACTTGAAAAAGAATAATAACACTCCCGTTGTGACCATACTCGTCCCCAAGGCTAAGGAAAAGGGTGTTGAGGCTAATACCGCCCCTTATCCCGAAGCATTGAAGGGACCCATTAAAAAAGTTGTAAACAAAAGAGGTCCACAACAAGAAGAGTTGTTGGAAATTTTCAAACAAGTAAAAATCAATTTTCCTCTTTTGGATGCAATCAAACAAGTACCGTCTTATGCTAAGTATTTGAAAGAGTTGTGTACCCAAAAGCGAACTCATAAATTTCCAAAAAAAATAGATTTAACCGAAAATGTGAGTTCGATTCTTTCGGGTGCACTTCCACCTAAGCTCCAAGATCCGGGTGCGCCTATCATTTCAATTCAAGTAGGCGACTTTAAAATCAATCGGGCACTTCTAGATCTTGGTACTAGAGTGAGCATTCTACCGGGTAGTTTGTATGACCAATACGAATTTGGTCCACTTTAGTCGTCAAACCCCACCGTGGTGTTAGCCGATTTGACACCCAAACTACCCCGTGGAATTGTTTCGGATGTGATAGTAAAAATCGAGGATTTTTACTATCCGGTGGACTTTTTAGTGCTTGATTACGTGGCCAAGGACCCAACCAAACAACCTACGGTGATTTTGGGTCGACCGTTCTTAGCAACAGCAAATTCTCAAATTGATTGCAAAACAGGAACGGTTGACATGACATTTGGAAACCGAAGGTTGAGGTTGCATGTTTTTTCCGGACTTATGAGCCCTCCAGTTGATGATGAATGCTATATGGCAGACATTGTTGACACGTGTATACCTCTTTGCGACACAGTCGTGGATGGGGAAAACACAATGGAGGATTGTTATATGTTTGACAGGTCACAGGTGGAAATGGATAAGAGCATAGACGAGGAGGTGAAAAGTTTAGAGGTGCTTGCGGTTAGAGAGGGAAAACCAACATGGACGCACCAAGTTGAGAGTTTACCGGAGAGCATTGATACCAAGTTGAAGCCGTCGTTAGTAGAGCCTCCGGAGGTTGAATTGAAGGCGTTGCCTAAGCATCTCAAATATGCTTATGTTGGTGAAGGCAACACACTCCCGGTTATCATTGCATCAAACTTAACCAAGGAGCAAGAGGATAAATTGATGGGTGTTTTGGTCACTAATCGGGCGGCGATTGGATGGACCATTGCTGATTTGAAGGGTATTAGTCCCTCGGTGGTGATGCACAAAATCATCAAGGAAGAGAATGTGACTCCCGTTCGAGATGCACAACGGAGATTAAATCCGAACATGCGGGAGGTAGTGAAGAAGGAAGTGCTGAAATGGCTCGATGCGGGTATCATTTACCCGATCTCGGATAGCCAATGGGTGAGCCCAACACAGACGGTTCCCAAGAAAGCGGGCATACAAGTCGTAAAAAATGACGCAGGTGAAGAGGTAGCCACTCGACCGGTAACCGGATGGCGAATTTGTATTGATTATAGGAAGTTGAATACCGCAACTTCTAAAGATCATTTTCCTTTACCATTCATTGACCAAATTGTTGAAAAATTGTCGGGGCAACAATTGTATTGCTTCTTAGATGGCTATTCTGGTTATAACCAAATTGCCATCCATCCAGAAGATCAATCAAAGACCACATTTACTTGTCCCTACGGCACCTTCGCATTTAGGCGAATGCCGTTTTGATTATGTAACGCCCCCGCCACCTTCCAAAGGTGTATGATGAGTATCTTTTCAGATATGGTGGGGAAGTCTTTGGAAATCTTCATGGATGATTTCTCAATTTTTGGGTCATCATTTGAGGCTTGTTTGGACCAATTGGATAAAGTACTAAAAAGGTGTGTTGAAACTAGTTTGGTCCTAAGTTGGGAAAAGAGCCATTTTATGGTTCAAGAGGGAATCGTGTTGGGACACATGGTGTCGAGTCGTGGGATAGAGGTTGATTGTGCAAAGGTGCAAGTTATATCTACTTTTCCATATCCCACGAGTGTTAAAGGTGTTAGGTCATTTCTAGGTCATGCGGGTTTTTATCGACGGTTTATTAAGAGTTTTAGTGATATAACAAAGCATTTGTGTAACTTGTTGTTAAAAGATCAACCGTTTGATTTTAATTAAAATTGTCAAAACGCTTTTAACAAGTTAAAAGAAAAATTAGTTGAAGCCTCAATCTTGCAATCGCCAAATTGGTCTTTTCCTTTTGAAATTATGTGCGATGCGAGTGATTATGCAGTGGGGGTTGTGTTGGGACAATGGGTTGATAAGAAACCCGTTGCCATATACTACGTGAGTAAGACTCTTTCGGATGCACAATTGAATTACACCACTACCGAAAAAGAGCTACTCGCGGTGGTATATGCATTGGATAAATTTCGGTCGTATATATGGGGTAGTAAAGTGATTATTTATTCTGATCACGCTGCAGTTAGGTACCTCATGGAGAAGAAAGATGCTAAACCGAGATTGATTCGATGGGTATTGTTGCTTCAAGAGTTCGATTTGGAGATACGGGACAAAAAGGGTACCGAGAATGTGGTAGCGGACCATTTGTCCCGGTTGATGGTTGATGAGGATCCTAAATCGTTAGAGATCAACGAGTCGTTTCCCGATGAGCATATTATGAAATTGGATAACTTACCTTAGTATGCTAACATTGTGAACTATCTTGTTACAGGTGACTTACCGGCACATTGGGATAGACGGAAGAGGCAACACTTCATGTCTCAAATCAAGTATTACCGGTTGGAGGAACCGCATTTGTGGAAAGAGTGTGCGGATCAAGTGATTAGAAGATGCATAGATGACGAAGAAATTCCAAGCGTGTTGTATCATTTACAATCGTTTGCATGTGGTGGCCATTTTAGTGGTCACAAAACGGGTCATAAAGTGTTGAATAGTGGTCTTTATTGACCAACCATTTTTAAAGATGCAAATGAGTTTTCCAAGAATTGTGTAGAGTGTAAAAAACTAGGGGGTATTTCAAAGAGGGGTGAGATGCCCATGCAACCAATCCTTGTAGTCGATATTTTCGATGTGTGGGGAATTGATTTCATGGGCCCATTCCCTAATTCTTATGGCAATTTGTATATCTTGGTGGCCGTTGATTATGTGTCAAAGTGGGTCGAAGCAATAGCCACCAAGACAAACGACCATTCCATAGTTTGTAACTTTGTTCAAACCAATATTTTCTTAAGGTTTGGGATTCCTCGTGTCATCATAAGTGACGGAGGATCTCACTTTAAAAACTTTCGGTTTGGAAAACTTTAAAACGGTTTGGTGTTGACCATAGAATTGCTACCCCCTATCACCCCCGCAAACAAGTGGGCAAGTTGAGGTGTCAAATAGGCAAATCAAAGAGATTTTGCAAAAGACCGTGCGGGCGGACCGTAAGGATTGGTCAATCAAATTGAACGATGCTTTATGGGCCTACCGTACGGCAAATAAGACACCCATTGGCACTACACCTTACCGATTGGTTTACGGTAAAAATTGTCATTTGCCGGTTGAACTTGTGCATAAATCTTTATGGGCTATTAAAGAAGTGAATGTTCAATATGATGACGCAGGTAAGGAACGGAAACTCAAGTTATGTGAGTTGGAGGAGCTAAGGGAAATGGCATATGAATGCGCGTCCAAGTACAAAGATGGGATGAAGAAGGCGCATGATGCCAAGTTGAGGAAGAAAGAGTTCGAGGTTGGACAAAAAGTGTGGCTCTACAATTCGAAACTCAAATTCTTTCCTGGAAAGCTTCGGAGCAAATGGATGGGACCCTTTGTGATCACCCGGGTCGGACAATTGGGTGATGTTACCATTGAGGACCCGAAGGATGGGTCACGGAAAACGGTTAATGGTCACCGACTAAAACCGTTCCTCGACGGTAACGGAAAAGTGGATGAAAACAAGGAATTGGTGAGCTTTGTGGTAAGCACACCGATTTACGAGGTCGACTAACAAGGACCGGTAACATTTTATGTAAATTTATGTATAATTTTTAATTGTTTGAGTGCTTTAGATATAATCGTTTTCGTTTCGTACTAACCCCGCTTGATTGTGTGAAGTCCGGATATCCCGAACGAGTTTTGAAGACGTAAGGTATGTTTTGAGACTTTGTTATGTGCATTGAGGACAATACATGATTTTTTGGGGGGTGGTAGGGCCGTTGACGGTTCTCGCGTTTTCAAATTTTAACTTATAAAAAAAATTACAAAAAGAATTTTAATAATTTTTAGGATTTTTTTTAATGTATATAGGCCCTTTATTAAAAGTTTATAAAATTCTCTCTATTTTTCATAAAAAAAATTGAAAATATAATAAAATAAAGCCCGTCGGCGACGGGCCATTGGGCGTCGGCTACGGGTCTCCTAAACAGCCGTCGGCATCATATCCTCGTATCCAGAAACTTAGGCCGTCGGCCAAACCAAACCAAACAACAACCCGTCGGCGACGGGAGGGTGTCCGTCGGCGACGGGCTTCCTTTCACGCGATGGGTCAGGTTCGTTTTTTTTAGCACTAAACTCGAACCAAAGCCCTCTTCCACCTAACCAAACATCACTTAAACTCAATATTGACCACCCATTCGACTTACACCAACCCCACATCATTCATTACTCTAAAAAAATCCCTGCCATCTCTCTCTAAACCTCACCTATCACTTCATCTTCTTCATCTCTTTGCTAAGAACCCTAGAAACCTTCAAGCTCTCATAACTTTCTCAATTCTCCATCAAATCACCTGATTTTTTGGGTCTATTTTGTGTGAATTTTCGAGAGGAACAAAACCCCCAACACGGTTTTCATCAATTCTTGCTAGTTTGCAAGATTTCTGGGCGTGTAATTTTGGGTTTTTGAAAGGATGTTCAACAAGTTGCTTGCTTTACATCTTTTTCTTAGTTCTTCTTGCTTACAACACTAAAGGTATGGATTTTACTCAAAGTTATGCATGATTATCATATGTTAGTTATTTTTTCCTTCGAAATTTTAAACTTGTTAGTTTAAGAGTAGGTTGTTTAGATAATGTATGTTGTTCTAGCTTGATTTGGAGTAAGATTAGTTGTTTTGGATGGAATTTGAGCATGTTATAACCATAGTGAAGTGATTACACTTGTTATGTACATGAATGAACATGAAGGTGATGTTGAATTTTGTTGAACTTATAAGAAATTGCAAGTTAACAAGGAAATTGATAAGTATATGATAAAATGAGCAACTTTGGAAGTTTAAAAAGGCGATTTTACATTCACTTGTTAATTAAAATTTCAACATCACACATCATGTTCAAAGTTTGAGAGTTTAGTAGAGGTTGGGGTTTATATTGATGATTTGTTTGTTTGTGATTGTAGTTATGGCTGGTGGTAAAAGACAAAAGACTACAGACTACAGAGCAAGGCTCATCAGCTGGAGCGGGATCTTCTTCCGGTTTAATACCGAAGAAGTGGGAGCATCTGAGCTCCATCGAAGAGGGTGATGCAAGACTGTATAGACAGGATTGGGCGTGGGAAAAGTTCCGGGATAGTAAAAGCGCTCAAGTATGGGATGATGAGAAGAACAAACCCTTATCAGCGTACCAAGATAGGAAGATAGAGGCCAAACTTTGGAAATGGAAGATGGTCAACAAAGTTAATACTTCAGTACCTGAAAGGGTGTTGTGCGAAAGGGTGGTGAATGTGGAAGAGTTTAGGCAAATCGGGATTGTGCAAATGTTTGAGCGCTTAGGATGGGAGAGAGTGCTTGATTGGTGCGAAGATAACACTTCGCGGATATATTTGGCGGAAGTGTGTGAATGGTTGTCAACGTTGAGGCTCATGAATAAGGATGGTCCTCCTGAACAGTGGAAATTGGTTGGTAAAACAAGCCGAGGGTCAATGACGATGTCTTTCGAAACAATTAATTGCATCGCTCGCTTTGATTCTCTGGGGGTGCAAGCATATGACTATCCAACCATGCAATAATTTTTGGATAATCATATGAATGATGGCGATCCGGAGCAGATGACCGCGGTTATTCTACCATACAGTGATGGGGGAGAGTCTAAAAGAACTCAAATGACGATCGAAGGGAAAATTCTTCAAGGAATTTCCCTAAAAAATGTGATGGTGAGATTCGGTGATCGAGGGGGAGTGAGAGCGAGCGATTGCAGGGTTGTCCACTCTCTGTTGTACGGAACCCCTACTTTGTCTTGGAGACACATTGTCATGATGAACACATGGATCACCCGGGAGGCGTCTCAAAGGCGTTTTATTCCATATGCACGCCTCATCAGTGTTATGATTGTCCAACAGAATTCTTTGCCTCCGGAAGCACTTTGGGTATCCAAACCTCTAGAAGAGTTCAACATAGCTTCAATGAGAAAAAATTGGAGAATAGATGTAGAACTGTCGGGAAATAAATACGTGGTGACCGACAAATTGGGGCACCGATATGACTTTGTTGATCCAGAGGCACCACAAGGTGCTGGGGGAGATGAAGAAATGATTGATGAAGAAGAAGAAGTTGAGCCTTCTGGTCCACGGGGACCACAGCAGAGGTACATGAGGCACCACAGGGAGATCAATGCAGAGGTGGCAGGTTTTGTGAAACAAAGACAGGTGCCGTCGTACAAAAATTTTACTCGCGGGCAACAAGCAACTTATGATAATGTCTCGGCATGCATAGGCGAGGGCCGGGAATATAACAGGAGGAGAGAGAATTGGGAAGGGATGCACGGGACCTTCTCGCAAGAACAGTGGGCCTCCCAAGCGGCCTATCGCGAGAGAATGGAGAAATTTGTGGAAGAGCAACAAATGCACCAAGCGCTTCAACAATCACACATGGAACGCTTGATACAGTTGCAGGATGAAGACATGGCCTGCAGACGGGCATGGGAAGAAAGGGAAGAAAAAGAGCGGCACGAGCGTAACACGTTGGAGGACAACCGTTTTAGTGCCTTATTTGTCTCACAAGAAATGGCTATTAATAATGCCAAGATCCTTCACGATCAGGAGAGACACCAAAGAGACCTTGAGGCTGGCCATCCCTATGTCGAGCATTCGGGGTGGACCGACTACTCCAATCTCTCCGTTCCACGAGGCCCATCCGACCCATCTCCTCACTGGCCCGAGGCCATAGGCTCTAGTTTCATCCCGATACCTTATCAGCCACCACCTCACGGAGAGTCGAGCCCACTTGATAACTATAGGGAGATGTTTGAAGCCCTCACTGGTTATCCATACCAGCCAAACCCGTCAGTTGATCCCAACGAGAGATATCAGCGGTAAAGGCTAGGTATGTTTTGTGTTGTTGTTGTTGTAGTAGTATACTTTTGTTCTCTATTTCTTTTCCGTATTATTTACTTTTTGCCTAGTTAAATGAACGTTGTGGGTGTGTTCTCTATATAACCCTCACGAGACCTCTCGTCCTCCCAAGCTATTGGGGGGGTTTAAAAGGGCTTGTTGCATAAGCTAAATGCAACCGTGATTCCTACGAAAGTAAGTTAGGTTTGTTGTTGTTGTAAATTGTTTTCCACATAAATCAAAGTGAAGTAACGCACGGCTTGGTAATATTTTCATAAAAGTGGTAAAACTAGGTAACTAAAAATTTTTGATGGTTGTGAGAAGCGTGCTTCTACACAAGGGTTAGAATTTGTAGGTACATGATGTTTGAGAGACAACCGTTTTTATGAAGAGAATAGGAAGATGTGAGCATCAAGCGACAAAAATCAGGTGCATGCGTTTCCTTTTTACTTTGATTATTAGTTTAGTAATAAGTGGATTGTATTTTTGTAATTTATTTTTCCGGGGTGAAATTTTGGGAAGGTTAGCCGTGTCACATCCCTTGTGCGTTTTAAAACTCTAGTTCTTACACATTGAGGACAATGTTTACCTCAAGTGTGGGGATGGGGGAGTAGTAAAAGTTTTCGATTTTGACCCGTTCATTTAAATACTACACATTGAGGACAATGTTTACCTCAAGTGTGGGGATGGGGGAAAATTTCAAAAAAAAAAAATTCAAAATTTCTTGTTTCAAAAGCGATCTTAAAAGCACAAGTAACCAAGTCAACGAGGGATGTTACAACCCATTTGGTCTTTTGTCATGGTTAAGTTCAAATTAATAAGCATAACGGGTATTTAACGGGTGGTTATTTGGGAATAATTCGCCCAAGGAACTAGCATTTTATGCATATCACATATCATACCCTTATACGTGAGGTTTTGAGCCACTTTCATATCATAGATTTACATTTACATGTTTCTTTGTTTGAGTGGACCATTAGTCGCGTATTGTATAACTTGCAACTTTTGATACGTTTGAGACCATAGACCGAATACAAGCACGAGAATGATTAAGGCATTAGGTAAACCTTTTCCTTTTACACCATTTTTATACCCTTACCCAAAAATTATCCCCTAGTAGCCAATATTGAGCCTAAACCCTTCGTTTGACTACCCTTTAACCGATAGCCTTAAAACCTTTTTCTTTTAAACCCGTGTGATGGAAATTCGATTATAGAAGTAAAGTTTGTATAGTTGTTTTTTGTTTATTTGCATATAAAAAAAAGAGAAAAATTAGAAAACGTATGAAAAAGATAGCAAGTTTTTGAGAAAAGAACAAAAATATATGTTCTTTGTTTGAGAAATAAAAGGCTAAAGTTGTTGCCTTGTAGTTGATGTTTATAGTTTAGTTTTGTTTAGAATAGTCTTTTGTAATAAAAATCGAATTTTCATCACCTTAGCCACTTTAAAATATCCAATTTCCTACCCTTAGCCTAGCCCCGTTACAACCCTTATAAAGACCTTATGACTTGTGCTTAGTATTCGTGATCGGTGGTGGAGAATGATTGAGTTGCAAGCCTATACGGGTACGTGTTCTAATCGGTTTTGAGCGATTACTAGATTGAAGTGCTAATACATTATACACATTAGCCAAATTATAAGCCGAGTGGAGAGAACATTGTGAGGGATATGCATGACTTGTTAGTTTTACGGGCGGGTTAATCTTGGATAACCATTAGTATATGTGATTATTCACTTGACCGGTAAATATGTGAAAATTGTAAAAGGTTTGAACTTTTGTATGAAAATAGACCTTAACCTTTGTCTCGGGAATGGGAAGTGTGTTCGTTGTTCGACCCACGTGAAAGTGAAAAACAGATTTGCTTGAGGGCAAGCAAAAGACAAGTGTGGGGATGTGATACGTGGTTGAAAACCGGTGTTCGTTACTGTGTAACTTTATGTTTTTATATGAGTTTTAATCTTGAATGGCCTACTTTTAATTAGATTTGTATTTATGCAGGTTTAACGAAGTTTAAGGAGCTTTTCGGGAGCTTTACGGGCCACCGGGTCGAAAACCGGAGCACCAGGACGCGTTACGGATCAACCGGGAGTGCAAGGATCGAAATTTGGAGAAGTGGTACTCTAGAAGCCGTCGGCGACGGGGGTACACCCGTCCCGGACGGGCTCCAGAAAGTTCCGTCGGCCAACATACCCGTAACCAGCAACATAAAGCGTCGGATGAAAGTGTCACCAGACGAACCTGTCGGCGACGGGGTCATACCCGTCGGTGATGGGGTCATACCCGTCGGCGACGGGCAGGGGATTACCGGAACGTGAAATAATGGCATGTGAGTGTTGGGAACGATTTCTTATGGGAAAGGGTCATTCAATTTCGGGGGTTACACACTCTTGGGAGGTTTGAACTTGATCTTGGAGCCAATACTCATTACCATTCACCTACCATTCCATCTCTATTACACATCTATCATCACCATCATTGAAGATCATCAAGAATCACCACCATCTTCACAACATCACCCGAATCTACAAACCTTAACCATCACCATCAATCTTTCCACCATCATCCTTCACCAAACCTTCAACATCCATCAATTCTCCATTGTTCAAGCTTCGAGATGACTTCATTCACGTTCCAAGCATCCGGTGTTCAAGCTTCTTCAACCATGAGCGGCTAATCACCTTGGTTTCACCCCGGTGTAGGTAGTTGTTAATTTTAGGGTTTTGAATTGTTCTTGTTTCAACTTTGTGACAAATTGTGTTTGATTTTTGAAACCATTGACAATAGTTTACATTTATTTCGTAGTCGTAAATTGTCGAACGATGTTAAAATTTATGACTTTACGAAATGGTTATGTGTAGTTATGCATTATCGTGGTTAGGTTTTACTTGTGTTGATTACAAAGTGCATTCTTGTCCGTTTTTCAAAGCGTTGATAGTTATTGGCACCTAAGTCACGGTACACTAAATCCGCTAATCGTATGCAATTGAGTTGAATCTAAAAACTTGTAGAAACCCTAGGTTGGCAATTACCGAAACCGGGTGTGAACCCTTTTTCTTAATATTGTTTAGTAATCAATTTTCTTGCAATCGTTAATCATTAGTTGTTAATTAATTAAACCAAATTCATTAGTTAAATTCACATCTTTCAATTAAACAGAAATACAAAAATATCTTGCAAGCTTCATAAATTGTGACAATTGTTTTAATTCAATCGAATCCACACACAAACCACATACTCTTCGTGGTTCGACCCCTTGCTACCACTAACTATCTGTTAAGGGTAATTTGGGCTTATAAATCTTATCTTTGACCGGAGCGCGACACTCCGATCAGTGGCATGCCCGACCCCCCGACAGCATCTTCCCAAGCAAAAACAAGAAGGATGAAGGCTGAACACGCCCCGTGCTCAGTGAGCACGGGGGCGTGCCCAAGTGTCTGCAGAAAAGACAAAGTTGTAGAAGCTTCTATCACCCACCATGGGGGCGTGCCCAGCAGACACGGGGCCGTGGTCAAATCTAAGATTCGCAAAATCAGGGGAAATCTTGATAGTACACATACGCTTCTGCACACGGGGTCGTGCCCAGCGGACACTGGGGCGTGATCAACTAATGCAGACAAACTGCAATTAATGAAGAAAGAGAAGGAGGATGGACACGGGGTCGTGCCCGAGCTTCTGTTCAAGCTATAAATAGGGGTGCTTGGCTCATTTGCAAACCATCCCTTGGCAAACCACCTCTCTCACACTACACCCACCCTCCACCACCATCACAACCCACATCCACCACCATCATCCATCATCCATCATAGAGTGTGTGAGTAGTCTCGGGATCCAAGATTAATCGTAAGAGTTCTTGATAATCAAAGGCCATGTTTGCCTAAGTCTCTTACATCACTTGGTGAAGACAAGTGTCTAGTGTAATACTTTTTATTTTTAATCTTTTCGCACTTTTTATTTGGTTATGTATTAATGACTTTAATAACTAG
>JARYGA010027238.1:0-92416 GCA_030545235.1 Helianthus tuberosus | reverse complement strand
TCGGCTTTTGAGAGGTTGATCGATTTTCTTGGTTAATTGGAGATATCGAATCAAATTTTTATTAAGTATAGTGAAAATTAGAACCCTGAAATATATGACATACCATGCCTGCAACCATGTTCGCGTAAATTTAACCATGAGTAGATATGGTATAACTTGATTTGTTTTCTTAAATGTAGTATCATTAATAGCCGAGCCAACTAATTAAAGAAAGCTAATATACTTCTTAAAATCACTTTTCTATTGATACAATCATCAAAATCAAAATTCACATTGACTGACAAAATTAATCTACAAGGAAATCCTAGGAAAATTCACATTGACTGACAAAATTAATCTACAAGGAAATCCTAGGAAAATTGATTGGTTGTTGGTGTCACCGGTGGTTGTAAGATTTCAACATTCCTATCACCTTCCAGCTGGCTTCAAAATCTCAGAGAGGGCTGTTGCAGACTCAAACCCGTCCTAGCTGCTACTAAGCGATTGCGCCCCCATTTTCTTATCGGGGCTGATTCCGTGAGCACATCCTCATCTGTTTATGTTGGTTGCCTCTGCAGCTGTTTTCTCAGAACCTTCTTGTAGCTCCAATGCAAACTCTAGTCCCCAAACTACTTCGTCCATCGTTGGCCTATCACTGCCATGATCGCTCAAGCAACTAACTACCACCACTCCGAACTGCCTTAGGACACTCTGGTGCAATCACACCCCTTAGTTCCGGATCAATTATTTTGTGCATGGTCCCCCTTCCGATAACAAAACTTCCACCATTCCGCCAAACTAACTTGTTCTTTAGGCAGCCCGGGAATCATAACAGGTCTTGCACACAACACTTCAAGCAGCACAACTCCAAACGAGTAGACGTCAGATTTATCTGTGAGTTGTTGCGTTCGGTAATATTGGGGATCCACATACCCGATGCTACCCTTCACCACCGTGCTAACATGGATTTTTGCTTGGTCTCTGGGGCCTATCTTTGACAAACCGAAATCAGACACTTTAGCAACCCAATTTTCATCCAGTAAGATATTTGTGGACTTGACATCCCGATGAATGATTGCACGCTTTGCACCTGTGTGGAGATAGTGCAACCCTCTGGCTGCACCGATGCAGATATTAAGACGTCTTTTCCATGACAGAGGAGGTTTGTTTGTCTTATAAAGATGTTCTCGTAGAGTCCCATGCGCCATATAGTCCATACACAAGTATCATCTCTCCCTCATCATCACAGTATCCAATCAGGGACACTAGTTGGACATGGCGTAGTTTAGATAGCAGCCCAATTTCCGTATGGAACTCTTGAAAGCCTTGTGTTGATGATGCGTCAAGCCGTTTGATTGCAACAATAGTTTTAGCATTGTCAATGTCAATAATCCCTTTGTACACCTTACCAAACCCTCCATTGCCTATGATGAAAATGTCATCAAACTCATCAGTAGCTGCTTTCAATTCTGTAAGTGAGAAACGACGACATCGATCTGATGGGAGCGTTGAATGGGTGGACCTTGTAGATCTGGACTCACTACAAGCTGGTCCGTATGATGACTTGTCGTCGGCAGCATCATAGTGTTTGACCCGCCTTCGTTGCTGGAAAACTAGAAGAATTAAAATAGACAACAAGACAAACGCTCCTCCAATTCCTCCAATTATCGCGGCATATGGAGGATTTTTCTTGCTCTTTATTTGGGTTGGTATCAGCCCTGTTGGTTTGGTTGTAGGAGTAAGTTCAGGGTTTGGGTTAGCTAGACTTTTGTTATTGCTCAGCTTAAAGACTTCCAAACCGTTCAAATAAGCATCACCATATGCTTCAGAATTGTGTTAGGATGCATCGCTAACCACAAATCTTGCTTGCTTCTACTGCCCATCTCGGTCTTGGACAAACACTATATAATCCTTGAATACAGGATACCCGCTTCCTTTTGTCCAGTGGAATAGATCAACTTCCTCCTCAGCAGTTTGATTATTAATGAAGATCGTAAAGAGAACCTGACCGGGTTTTGTGTATTTTGGTATACTGTTACAAAAATGGAGACGGAGCATGTAATAAAACCCAGAATCAACTGGAAGTATCCAAGTCAGATTGTACTTGTCAGACTGATTGCCCATACTCCTCTGTGTTTGATAAAACTAGCTCAGGAGCGGTATAATTGGGCGTTTCAGTAGTATACATGATTGGATTATTATAAAGAGGCGTCAACCCAATTGCAGCTCCATATATGTAGTTATTATCTTGATCCCATGACCTGTACATACCAGTATCGTTGTTACCGGATATATGTCCCCCACCCATGTTTAGCCTGTAAATATTTTCAAGTGCGGTATCCGTGCGTCGGTGGTGTGGTTGTTTCTCAGAAAGGAGACGGCTAGGAAAGCGCTGAAGTTGGTTAAAAGAGTGTGGCCATTGGATGATACAGAGAAGAAAAATTGTTTGGCGTCGAGACTGGAGTAGGCGGCCGGATAGAAATGTAAACGGAGGAATTTCGGGCCTGTGGAGACAGGAAATGTGTAGGTAAATGAAGAAGTATTAATAATTCTAGCGGTGGAGTAAGGGATTTCGGGTACTGAGGAATCTAGGTGATCAGGTGTTGATGAGAAGGAGGTGGTGGGGGATGTTAGAAGGCACGAATTTGGAACGCTGGTCGCCTTCCCATCTCACATCCAAATTGGAATTCGAATGGCTGTATGAACCGCAGTCGAGGAAGACGCGATCAGTGGCTTTGTATGGTTGTGCGGTGGTGGTGGTGGTGGTGGAGATCAAGAGGACCACAAAAAAAGAATGGTAAACTGAAGTTGAACATGATGCTTGAATATTTGATTGATTGAAACCTTAGTGAAGAGCATTAATATATACAGAAATTATAATAGAACTATTGTGTAGTGATAGTGAATGACTTGTCTGTTTGCTTTAGAGTGGGCCTGGAAGGTCTCCTCACCTCAGTCTTCTTCTACATATACTTAGACACTGTGAAGTAGGAGTTGTACCATTGAAAGTGACATGCTTAACTTGATATTTGGTGTGGAAGCTTATAAAGTCACGAAGAAAAAAATCATTTGAATTAATCAATAATGGTCCAAACAGGATAATCAATTGCATGAAGTGAGCTCCACCATGAACACTCAGTCTTGTTGAAGACTAATTCTAAATTAGCCATTGGAAGTAGCCGGTTAAGTACGTTTGAATGGGTCAAGAGTAAAACTGGTTTTCATGAAGTAGTAAGCTGAATAAAAGTTAATTAGTTTGTTTTTTCCTGTTTTGTGATTCCGTTGTAATGCTTGCTTATATAAGGCTTTAGGGTATCCGGGGCACTCTCGGGGAGTGAATGCGGTGACCCCTAACCCCGATCGGGAACACCGCCGCCATCAACGCGGGGACCCGATTCGGGGAAGGGATTCGGTGTGTATTCACCGCGTTGAATGGCACGAGATTTGAGGAACGCTCGAATTTTAAATGGTCGAATTAACAAAAAAAAATCACTTTTTAAACAAATATAAATAACCACACCCACCACTAATTTTTTATACTCTCAAACCACACCCACTTCACTCATTTTTTATACTCTCAAACCACACCCACTTCACTTATTTTTTTATACTTTCAAACCACACCCCACTTCAAACCGAGCAATGGAGAACCAACCCCGCGAAGCCAAGAAAAAAACTAAGGGACGGGGCTCGCAACCGTCTCGTGGTGGTTCGAGCGGTGCAAGTGCACAACCACAACCCCCTTTCGGATATGCTTCACAACCCTCGTTTTTTTTTCCAACAACCTTCACACCCCTCCTTTTACAACACCCAACCACCCAACCTTCAACCCAATTTCGGCTATTTTCAAAATTTGTTATCAATGGATGCTCCTCAATCCCCCGCCTTCGACCCATATGGTTTTCGTTCCTCACAAGTTCCATCTACACGAGGAAATGTTGAACGTCCTCTACCTATTTACGACGACGAGGACGATGAGGTAGTGCCCGAAACTCAAAATTTGGGCGACGAGGACGAGGACGATGAATATAATGTGGATGAAGACGCGGGCAACGAAGAAGATGACGCTCGGGATAAAAAGGGAAAAATGGCGAGCGAAAAAATGGACAAAGGTCCAAGAAGAGGCGTTGGCGAAGGCGTGGGTACATTGCTCTACCAACAAAAAGAAGGGCAATCAACAAAACCGCGATAGTTTTTGGCGTAAGATTTTAGATCATTTTAACGCCACCGTCAGTGGAAGTAACCGGACCGTGCATCAAGTACAGTCTAAATGGGGCCCGATGATGACGAAAATAAACTTTTTCAACGGCCTATACCAACAAGCGGTAAAAATTATATTTTTTAACATTGTATATTTTTTAATTTTCTTTACTAAGTTCATATTTTTTTAACACTTATTATTTTATAATATGTAGGATCGCACACGAGGAAGCGGATGTAAGGATCTCGACGTGATGAAAGTCGCTTTAAAAGAATTTAAAGAGAGATTTCCGAACGGTTTTCAACATGTCGAGGCGTGGGAGAGGTCGTTCGAAAACACGACAAATGGGCCCAAGTCCCATTGTTGGGTGAGGAAGGGGAAGGTTCGGGACATAAAAGAAAGCCCGTTGAGGTGGACCCTTCCATACCCGATATGAACGAAGACCCCTCGCCACAAAGAGCACAACGGCGAGACAAGCGTCAAGCGACATCGTCCGAGGGACGCTTGGCCGAGTTGGCGGAACAATTCAAAGAGTACACCGCCATGAAAGAAAAGAAGCACGCGATTGAATTGGAGGCGATTGAATTGAGGAAGAAAAGAGAGTCACAAGCTCTCGAGCTCATATCGGAACAACGCGAGACGATGAAAAACTACAATTACGATCGAGATATGGAAACATTCATCAAGCCGCACGACGATGCTCCGCCAAATATGTTGCCGTTCATCCTCGCCCGAAAACGCGACATCGCTAACAAGTACGGGTGGCCGTGCGATTTCCTAAAATTTTTATTTTCTAGTTTTAATGTAATTTTTATTTTCTAGTTTGAATGTAATTTTAATTTTCTAGTTTGAATTTAATTTTTATTTTTATTTTCTACTTTGAAATGTCTTTTGTTAAATTTTATTTAATTTTTATTAATATTTTTTATAAACATGCATAATTACAACAAATAAAAAAAAAAAAAACCAAGTCCTCTAAGAGGGGGAGTGCTCCCATCAATTTAGGGTGTTAGGGAAGTTTAAGAGGGGAGTTGACGTAGCACACAAGGATTGGTTATGCGTAAGAGAGGGGACTCCCCTAAGTCCCCTCTTAGGGGAGTGCCCCTCTCACCCTTAGTTCTTTCAATTATATTTGTTTACTTCCAGCATATTACTATTCCAATATTAAGATAAACAAATGCTTTAATTAGATCTAGTGATCTAGATGTTGACATCATCTGTAGGCATGTAGAATAATCTACTGCTCAAGTAACTGTTTCTATTACCTGGTTTGTTCCAGGTGTACTAAATAGATTAATTTGTTTGTCAAACGATCTAGATGTTAGGTTTTAAGTGGGGTGCGGAAACGTAACAACACACATGCACAAACGGAAACGAAACAACACACACATGCACAAACGATTAAAATGCTCTACAAAGAAAATAATAAATATATAAAGACAATTTATATATAGAGTAAATTACAAGTTTTGTTCTTTATGTATGTACTAAATTGTCCTTTAACCTCAAAATTGATTGGTTATGTTCTTAACGTTTCAAAATCTTGCACGTTATGTCCTTTAGACCAAACCCAGTTAGATTTTTTTTGTTAAAGTTGGTCATGTGCCTTGCACATGAGGGCACTTTTGTCATTTCACCTTCTCAGGGACTATTTTGTAAATAATTATTATTCAAGGAGTTATTGTATAAAACTGAAATCTAAAATTAAATATAAACTCTTTCTCTCACTTTTTTATATATCACTCTTTAATCTGAACCCACCACCACCACCACCACCACCACCACCACCACCATCTCTCTTAACCCACCATCTCGACCACCACCCCACAACCTTCACCGCCACCACCCAAATCAACACAAACAAAGTTATCAAGGAAACTAAAATAAGGAGGATTGGAGGATTGTATCTCGGCGAAAGGTGAACACCGACGAAATTCGAACAGATACAATCAAAAAAAAAAAAAGAATGGGGTAATATAATGGTTTTAGGTAGTTCGTTCCCCATGGGTATCAATTTCAGTATCAATGTTTTGTTTTAACCTATTTCAATATCATTTAAATGGTAATTTTTGCGGTTCCCCTAGGAGATATCTTTAAAGATGAAAGGACTATATGGTTGATGAGCACAAGATCGATTAGATCTGGAAGGTGAACTCCGGCGAAACTAAAATAAAGGAGGAATTCTCTGCGTGTAGCCACCACTCAGTTTCGAGGATCGATGAGAAGGTGAACTCCGGTGAAATTCACCCAACTCCACCTCCACCGGACCACCGCAGCACCCACCCCTTCACCCACCGTCGCCTCTAACCCACCACAATCAACCACCCACCACCCAGTTCCGAGGATCGATGGGGTGAACTCCGACAAAATTCACCCAACTCCACCTCCACCGGACCACCGCCGCACCCACCCCTTCACCCACCGTCAGCATCACACCCACCACCATACACCTCCATCACCGCTAAACCTAATATCTTTTTGTTGTAATCGAAGATGATTTAACTGTATTTTTTGCACCTTCTATAGCACTAACCACACCTTAATTAGGGTTTTGATCTTAACAGATTACATGGGTTTTGTAGAGAGAGAAAGAAGAGAGAGGGACAAAGAGTTAGAGAAGAAAGAAAGTGCAGGAATGAAACTCAGAAATTCTATTTTATATTTTTAAATTTTTTTAATTTTACATATTTAGCCCCTTTGTTACTAGTCATTTAATCAATAGTCCCTTGGGAGGTAAAATGACAAAGTGCCCTCATGTGCAAGGCACATGACCAATTTTAACAAAATATCTAACTAAGTTTGGCCTAAAGGACATAACGTGCAAGATTTTGAAACGTTAAGTACAAAACCAGTCAATTTTGAAGTTATAGGACACCGCCTGTAATTTGGTACATATATAAAGGACAAAACTTGTAATTTACTCTTATATATAAAGAAAACCTCAATTGATACCATAAAAGACTATTTATATAGAGAACAAATGAGGTTAAACGACTTAGAGAAAGCAAAATCGGCTTTCCACCACAAACCAATATAGGCCCAACAGCCTTCACAACCCAACACTAGACTAGTTTGTTCTAGAGATGGGCATAATCGGGTATTATTAATACCCGGCCCATACCCGGGTACTGATACTAGTTAGGGGAACCGGGTTCTCTGAAGAACCGGTTCTGGGTTGAACCCGGGTAGTCGTCAATAAAACTAGAACCGATGTAACCGGTTACGGGTACTCTGGACCTGGTTCCGGGTACTGTTTGGAACCGGTTATGTCGGGTTTTTCAAACCAAAAAGCTGCTACTTACTGTTGGAACCGGTTCCAACGGATATAATACCGTTGGAAACCGATTATATAATATAAAAATCATTTTTTTTATATATACCCCATCTTCTCCATTCCCTTTCCTTACTACTACAAACATTCAACACTTCAACATTTGATTTCATATTTTCGAAGATACAATGGCATGCAATGACGAGGTTGTTATGGTTTTGGAAACCAAACAAAACCCGTCAATTTGGAAGCATTTCGATTTGTGTTTGATGACCGACAACCATAAGATAGCTAGGTGCAAAGGTTGCGGAAAGTTCATGAAAGCGGCCGCCAACTCGACGCTAAAGAAACACATCGACCGCCATTGCCCCGTGACCAAGGCGAAAAATGAAAAGGGTGAAGGATCCGGGACCGGTTCTTCAAATGTTTAGTGTGTTTGATGTAAACGTTTGTTTAGTTAAGTTTGGTGTGTTATGTTTAGTTATGTTTGGTATGTTATGTTTGTTTAGATATGATGTAACCGTTTGAAATAAATATATTGTCACACCCCCAAAATCCACATGCGGAGTATCACCGCTTGGAGGCGTGACTGACCAGAATCAAGCCACCAATCATATTGAATATACATGTAAGTAAATATAAAATCCAACACAATATAATTGGTGTCCAAATCAAAACATAATTAAGTTGCAAGCGGAAGCATAATATTTAAAACCAAAGCATAAGTTTAAATGTTTCAAATGTTTAACATTGCACACAACTGTCCATGTCCCACAACGACCGCGCCTCCTCGTGTAAGCTCCAAAAGCATCTAACGACCTGCAAGGCATGTAACAACGAGTCAACAACAAAGTTGAGCGAGTTCACACTTGTTTGTTTAGTTTCACAAGTTTGTTTTGAAAACCATAAGTTATTTCGTAAACCACGAGTTAACCAGTATCCTTGTTTCCCAAACCATATCCATAATTAGTGGGGGCTTCCCCATGTAAACCACTAGACCGTTACCATATCGACAACTGACGAACAATAAGTTGTGCCCTACGTCAATGTCTATTATCATTGACTAAGTGCCCAGATCCATTAGTACACGCCCGTCCTACCGGCACGGTGTGAGGCTTGTCAACCCTAATAGCGCTATTAACTAATGACCCGCTCGCCATTGGCCCGGCCATTAAGTCGATATAAAAATGAGGGACTTCATGATAGAGTTTTGTCTAGTAAGTTTAAGGTTGTCGTCCTTCCTATGGAGGAGCGGAGGTACGTAATCTACCCAAGGAGATTACGCAGGTTTAAATGTTGTCGTCCTTCCTATGGAGGAGCGGAGGTACATATTCTACCCAAGGAGAATATGCAGGTTTAAATGTTGTCGTCCTTCCTATGGAGGAGCGGAGGTACATATTCTACCCAAAGAGAATATGCAGGTTCTATTTAGTTTCTTAACCCATTCCCAACCACCGGGAATCCCATGCCTTAGAAGTGTGAACTCACCTTGGTTTGCTTGGCAGATAAGCAAAATGGTCACTTGAGCTATATGTGGTCAACCACGTCCTAACATGGTTACCATACAAGTCAGGTCTAGGTTCAAGTAGTGCACATAAGTTTTACACATAAATTACCAGGTTACAACACACAATGATCATGGCAAACACGTAAATCATCTAAGCAGTCAAGTCCACCTAATGTTTACTTGTGCGACAAAGATGAGTGGGCTGTTATGGTTGTGTAGGCCCAACGATCTTGTGCGATCCAAAGAGTGAAGCCCAATAACAATCGACCTAACCTGTTGTGCGTCCAGCACAACCTTGTGCGACTCAAAACGGGTTGTGCGATCCCATGCAAACCCGGCCCAAACATGCAGTCCAAACCTATACGGCCCAAACAATTAAACAGATAATTAACTTGTGCGGTCCAGTTCAGCTTGTGCGACTGGACCAAGCTTGTGCGATTGAGCTTGGGCTTTGAGGCCCAACTGCAATGCAGTTCAAGTAGTTTGTGTGTGGCCCAAGCCTTGTGCGATCGACACTGTCTTGTGCGTTCCACAAGTCTTGTGCGATCATGCATATCTTAATTGTACACTGTGCTAAAATGGTTGTACCAAATCTTGTGCGACTAGCCCTTGTGCGATCCAAGGGCTTGTGCGATCAGAACTTGTGTGTTCTGATCTTGTGTGATTGGTCTTGTGCGATCAGATCAGATCCTATATGACCTGATCTTGTGCGATTCGTTTTAATAACCGGAAATTATGCTAAGTAGTTATATTGTTTCCTTTTATACAATTTATCAATCAATTAACAACATCAACAGTTACCATCTCTACTATTATCGATCAAATCATGGTTCTTATCACCAATTCCATATGAACCCTAATCATGTTCAAGGCATTCAAACAATTCATAACTTTAAATTATCCAACTAGGGGTTTCAATTCATCATATAATACTTCATATTCAACCTTACAATTGATCCGATTTCACATACATACAGCCGATTACATCCATTCGGTTCTAGATTTTCATCTTTAACTTTAATCATAAAAAATGATCTAATCATACTACTCATGTGGCCCGATTACATGAACACCAAAACTCAACAACTTACAACATAATCAATCACAAGATATCACTAAATCATCATGTAATACATATAAATCATAACATCATTTAACACACAACCGATAATTACAAACACTAACCGGTTGAGAGAAGAATAGGGTCAATCCGAGCAAGAAAGCTTCGAGGAAGGTGGGATGTTGTTGCCGTCGGCTTCGAGAGAGAAGGAAGAAAGAGTAGGGTTTGTGTTTAGAGTGTTTATCAAATAATGAGAAGCAAAACCCCACAAGAGGTGTTTGTATGCGTATAAGAGGAGTGGGCCGAACCCATACATGGACTGCCCTTTTGGGTTTCGAGTACCATAAGTGTAGGTCGAGAAAGGTGTGAAACAAAAAACCCTAAAGGCTTGTGCGATCGGCCAAATCTTGTGCGGTTGGGTTGTGTTGTGCGACTTCCTTATATACATACATTACACACATTCACATAGCATTTATCTCAAAAACATTCATTAAACCAACATATCAGATAATCACACAAGTTCATATACGTTACATTAAACACAACGATAGGTTCTGAAATACGAGTTGTCACATTATCCCCAAGTTGAAAGAAATTCCGTCCCGAAATTTAGCACGTACTCACTGAGGAAGCTAGTTAAGTGGTATGGTTTTCCTGGGGTGTCACATCCTTCCCCCGTTGGTTTGGAATTTCGTCCCACAATTCCGCAGTAGCTTCAGCCTCAGTAGTGGTTTTGTTGTTCTCGAACAACTGGGGATACTTGTGTTTCATCTGGTCTTCTCGTTCCTAGGTAAACTCTGGGCCACGACGGGAGTTCCAACAAACTCGAACAAGAGGAATTCTGGTACGCTTGAGAATCTTCACATCTCGGTCACTAATCTCTACTGGTTCCTCAACGAATCGCAACTGATCGTCAATAGTGAGTTCCTTCAAAGGAACTATGAGGGTCTCATCTGACAGACACTTCTTCAGATTCGACACATGGAAAACGTTGTGAACTCCACTGAGTTCTGTGGGTAGGTTCAGTTTGTAGGCCACTTTGCCTATTTTCTCTATAATTTCGAAAGGTCTAACGTATCGCGGGTTGAGTTTGCCTCGTTTGCCAAAACGAACAACACCTTTCCAAGGTGATACTTTGAGTAGCACTCGGTCCCCAACCTGGAACTCGAGTGGTTTCCTGCGCTTGTCAGCGTAGCTTTTCTGACGGTCACGAGCTGCCGCCATGCGTTGCCGTATCTGAGCAATCCTCTCAGTTGTGTCTACCACAAGTTATGGGCCAGTGATTTGGCTGTCGCCAACTTCTGCCCAACAGAGAGGTGATCAGCATTTACGTCCGTACAATGCCTCAAACGGAGCGGCCTGGATGCTTATGTGGTAACTGTTGTTATACGAAAATTCCACTAACGGGAGATGCTTTTCCCAGCCATTACCAAAGTCGATCACACATGCTCGAAACATGTCTTCAAGGGTTTGGATGGTGCGTTCAGACTGCCCATCCGTTTGCGGGTGATAAGCTGTGCTCATGTCTAAGCGTGAGTCAAAGGACTTGTGCATTGCTTGCCACAATTCAGAGGTAAAGCGCGCATCACGATCAGATATGATAGAGGTTGGCACCCCGTGCCTCGAAACCACTTCCTTTAAATAAACGTCTGCCAACGTAGAGAACTTGTCTGTTTCTTTGATAGCCAAAAAGTGTGCGGACTTAGTTAATCGATCCACTATTACCCAAATAGTGTCATTTCCGCGCTGAGACCTAGGCAGGCCAGTAACGAAATCCATGGAAATTTGCTCCCATTTCCATTTTGGGATCTCTGGTTGTTGAAGTAGGCCTGATGGTTTCTGGTACTCGACTTTGACCCTCGCACAAGTCAAACATTTACTGACGTAAGTTTCTATGTGAGCTTTCATGCTAGGCCACCAGTATGTAGTTTTGAGATCGTGGTACATCTTATCCGAACCAGGATGTACTGAGTATCGAGACTTGTGTGCTTCATCCATCACCAGTTCGCGTAAGTTTCCATAAAGTGGGACCCAAATGCGCCCTGTTACGTAGTATGCGCCGTCTTCCTTTTGTTCTAACCGTTTCCTCGATCCTCTCAGGGACTCCGCCCTGATGTTCTCTACCTTCAAAGCTTCTAGCTGAGCATCCCGTATCTGAGTAGGAAGACTGGATTGGATGGTAAGTTGTAACGCACGCACTCGCTTAGGTATAGTATCCTTTCGGCTGAGGGTGTCGGCCACCACATTGGCCTTGCCCGGATGGTATTTGATAGCGCATTCGTAATAATTCAAGAGCTCAACCCATCGACGCTGTCGCATGTTTAACTCCTTTTGCATGAAGATATGCTCGAGACTCCTGTGATCGGTGTAAATGGTGCACTTGGTACCATACAGGTAATGTCTCCATATCTTAAGTGCAAAAACAACAGCTCCCAGCTCCAAATCGTGCGTAGTGTAGTTCCTTTCGTGAACCTTAAGTTGGCATGATGCGTAAGCAATGACCTTATCACGTTGCATCAACACGCAACCAAGTCCCTGGATGGATGCGTCGCAATAAACCACAAAATCGTACGTGCCCTCAGGTAATGAGAGGATAGGTGCGCTACAAAGTCTATCCTTTAAGTGCTGAAACGCAGTTTCCTGGGCATCACCCCAAC
Organism: Helianthus tuberosus; assembly: GCA_030545235.1. Taxonomy (NCBI): domain Eukaryota; kingdom Viridiplantae; phylum Streptophyta; class Magnoliopsida; order Asterales; family Asteraceae; genus Helianthus; species Helianthus tuberosus. The sequence goes on along the minus strand of JARYGA010027238.1, from coordinate 79,741 downwards.
GATAGGTGACACCCTTCTGGGTTAGCAACGTGAGAGGTTGCGCAATCTTGGAGAAATCCTTGATAAACCTTCTGTAGTAGCCCGCCAAACCCAAGAATTGGCGAATTTCTGTTGGCGTTCTAGGTTTAGGCCAATTCCTGATCGAGTCAACCTTGGATGGATCAACATGAATCCCATCCTCATTCACCACATGGCCTAGAAAATGGACTTCACGAAGCCAGAAGTCGCATTTCGAGAACTTTGCATATAGTTGTTCTGTTCGATGGAGTTCCAAAATGAGTTGCAGATGACGCTCGTGTTCCTCCTGACTCTTGGAATAGATCAGGATGTCATCGATAAACACAATAACAAACTTATCCAGGTAAGGCTTGCACACTCTATTCATAAGATCCATGAAGATCGCATGTGCGTTTGTCAGCCCGAAAGGCATGACCAAAAACTCGTAGTGCCCATAACGAGTTCTAAATGCTGTTTTGGAGACGTCCTCGTCTCGGACTCTCAACTGATGATATCCCGATCTTAGATCAATATTTGAGTAGAAGCTCGACCCTTGCAGCTGGTCGAACAGGTCATCAATACGCGGAAGAGGATAGCGATTCTTCACAGTCACCTTGTTGAGCTCGCGATAGTCGATACACATACGGAAGGTACCGTCCTTCTTCTTCACAAACAAGACTGGAGCTCCCCAGGGCGAAGAGCTAGGACGAATGAAACCCTTGTCCAACAGCTCTTGTAGTTGCGTAGACAACTCTTCTAGTTCTGATGGGGCTAAGCGATAAGGTGCACGAGCTATTGGCGCTGCTCCAGGAGCTAGCTCGATTTGAAACTCGACCTGGCGATGAGGCGGAAGACCAGGTAGTTCCTCAGGAAATACCTCAGGATAGTCGCGTACGATCGGAATATCTTCTATCTTCTTCTCTTTCTTCGAGATGTCAGTAGCCCTTTCGCAAACACTTCTGGGCCTTAAGGAAAGAAATGATGCCTACCACAGCACTACTCTTGTCGCCATGAATCACCAAAGGTTCTTTACCAGAACGAGGGATGCGGACGATCTTCTCCTTGCAAAGAATCTCTGCTCGATGTTGAGATAACCAATCCATACCAATGACAATGTCGAAACTACCAAGAACGATGGGGATAAGATCGATGGAGAAAGTCTGACCAGCTAAAACAAGATTACAACCCTTAACTATGTGTGTGGCCTCGATACTTTTACCATTTGCTAACTCTACTATGTGCTTGGTGTTCATAAGTGTTGGTGTATGCTTAAGCATCTAACTAACTTTTAAAGACACATAACTGGTATCGGCACCCGAATCAAATAAAACAGAAACATATAAATCATCCAGTAGGAACTTACCCGTAACAACGTTGGGATCGTTCCTCGCTTCAGCCTGACCAATCACGAAAAAACGTCCCGTTGCACCATTACCTTCATTGTTACCCCCATTGTTTCCATTCCCTTGATTGTTGTTGTTCTGATTCTGGTTCAGTTGGGGGCAGTTCCTTTTGAAGTGGCCTTCAACACCACACTGAAAGCATCCTTTATTGCCCTGCTGTTGCTGCTGCTGCTGGTTTTGTGGAGCTTGTTGTTGTTGCTGACGATTTTGATTTGCAGGATATGGGCTCCTGCATTCCTTCGATGCGTGACCAAGCTTGTTACATCGATGACAGCGACCCTTGTTGCACTACCCACTGTGGTGCAGGTTACATCGATTGCACTTAGGGTGATTCCCCTTGTATCCACCCTGCCCTTGACTTCCAGAAGACTGCTGACCGGGGCTCCTATAGTCCTCAGTCCTTCGCTGCTAGGACTGAGACTGAACAGAAGTTGAACCCTTGCTTGAATTTCCATCCCACTTGCGCTTGTTGTCGCTAGGAGCCTCTGAAGTAGCTCTAGCACTGATACGCTTGGGCAACTTGTTTTGCTCAACTGCCTGATCCGTGAGACGATGAGCTAGCTTGATGATTTGCTGAATGGTGCTAAGATTAGCTAAGGTCACGTGGCTTTGAATTTCTGGCACCAAACCCTTAAGGTACAGTTCGATACGCTTGATAGGAGGATCCACCATAGTAGGACACAAGATAGCTAGTTCGTTCGATCTCTTCGTGTATGCCTCGATTTCGGACCCTGTCATTTTCAAATTGAAAAACTCCACCTCTAGCTTGTGGATGTCGTCATGACTACAGTATTCTTCCTTGATCAAATCCTTGAAGTCATTCCATGGGGTGGCATTAGCGACCACTAGCCTTAACAGTTGAACCTGTGCCTTCCACCAGGTTAACGCAGCACCTTCGAGTGTTCCAGTAGCAAACTTTACCCTACGAGCCTCAGGGCATTCACACATCTCGAAGACAGATTCGAACTTCTAGAACCAGTGGAGGAGACCTACAGCTCCTTCTGTACCACTGAAGGTACTAGGTCTACAGTCTATAAAGGTCTTGAACGTACATGCGGGAGGCTGAGCAGGCTGACCTGTCGTGCGAGAAAGAAAAGACAAGATTAAGCACGAGGGTTGGTTCGTGAGAGTAGGATCTAAACATCCTAGGATAGGTCGAAATGGAAGGTTATACCTCCTGCAGGGACAGCTGCGAGTGCCTCAGCAACTCGTTCATTGATTAGAGCCGTCAGCTGGGCTTGAGTCAAGTTCAGACGTCCACTCATGATCTTCACATCGAAGGAAACACAAGTAAGAAAGGTGTCGCGAAAATGCGTAAGTGTGGAGTGACAGAAGAGAGTAAACACACAGGGTTTTCGAATAGCAGTTGTTACACTAGCTAAGCATACCATGATCAATGCACTACTTAAACTAACATGCAGGTAATAAAACTATAAACCATATCACCTATTGTGTTGAGTCTTGCACGTGGAGCGAAGTGTCGTTGTGGATCGTTGAGCACTGTACAGGTTATAGTCTGGTTTTGTCAAAAAGCTTTTCCCCTTTTTAAAACCAAGTTCACTATAACCAATGGCTCTGATACCAATCTGTCACACCCCCAAAATCCACATGCGGAGTATCACCGCTTGGAGGCGTGACTGACCAGGATCAAGCCACCAATCATATTGAATATACATGTAAGTAAATATAAAATCCAACACAATATAATTGGTGTCCAAATCAAAACATAATTAAGTTGCAAGCAGAAGCATAATGTTTAAAACCAAAGCATAAGTTTAAATGTTTCAAATGTTTAACATGGCACACAACTGTCCATGTCCCACAACGACCGCGCCTCCTCGTGCAAGCTCCAAAAGCATCTAACGACCTGCAAGGCATGTAACAACGAGTCAACAACAAAGTTGAGCGAGTTTACAGTTGGTTGTTTAGTTTCACAAGTTTGTTTTGAAAACCATAAGTGATTTCGTAAACCACGAGTTAACCAGTATCCTTGTTTCCCAAACCATATCCATAATTAGTGGGGGCTTCCCCATGTAAACCACTAGACCGTTACCATATCGACAACTGACGAACAATAAGTTGTGCCCTACGTCAATGTCTATTATCATTGACTAAGTGCCCAGATCCATTAGTACACGCCCGTCCTACCGGCACGGTGTGAGGCTTGTCAACCCTAATAGCGCTATTAACTAATGACCCACTCGCTATTGACCCGGCGATTAAGTCGATATAAAAATGAGGGACTTCATGATAGAGTTTTGTCTAGTAAGTTTAAGGTTGTCGTCCTTCCTATGGAGGAGCGGAGGCACGTAATCTACCCAAGGAGATTACGCAGGTTTAAATATTGTCGTCCTTCCTATGGAGGAGCGGAGGTACATATTCTACCCAAGGAGAATATGCATGTTTAAATGTTGTCGTCCTTCCTATGGAGGAGAGGAGGTACATATTCTACCCAAAGAGAATATGCAGGTTCTATTTAGTTTCTTAACCCATTCCCAACCACCGGGAATCCCATGCCTTAGAAGTGTGAACTCACCTTGGTTTGCTTGGCAGATAAGCAAAATGGTCACTTGAGCTATATGTGGTCAACAACGTCCTAACATGGTTACCATACAAGTCAGGTCTAGGTTCAAGTAGTGCACATAAGTTTTACACATAAATTACCAGGTTACAACACACAATGATCATGGCAAACACGTAAATCATCTAAGCAGTCAAGTCCACCTAATGTTTACTTGTGCGACAAAGATGAGTGGGCTGTTATGGTTGTGTAGGCCCAACGATCTTGTGCGATCCAAAGAGTGAAGCCCAATAACAATCGGCCCAACCTGTTGTGCGTCCAGTACAACCTTGTGCGACTCACAACGGGTTGTGCGATCCCATGCAAACCCAGCCCAAACATGCAGTCCAAACCTATACGACCCAAACAACCAAACAGATAATTAACTTGTGCGGTCCAGTTCAGCTTGTGCGACTGGACCAAGCTTGTGCGATTGAGCTTGGGCTTTGAGGCCCAACTGCAATGCAGTTCAAGTAGTTTGTGTATGGCCCAAGCCTTGTGCGATCGGCACTGTCTTGTGCGATGCACAAGTCTTGTGCGATCATGCATATCTTAATTGTACACTGTGCTAAAATGGTTGTACCAAATCTTGTGCGACTAGCCCTTGTGCGATCCAAGGGCTTGTGCGATCAGAACTTGTGTGTTCTAAACTTGTGTGATTGGTCTTGTGCGATCAGATCAGATCCTATATGACCTGATCTTGTGCAATTCGTTTTAATATCCGGAAATTATGCTAAGTAGTTATATTGTTTCCTTTTATACAATTTATCAATCAATTAACAACATCAACAGTTACCATCTCTACTATTATCGATCAAATCATGGTTCTTATCACCAATTCCATATGAACCCTAATCATGTTCAAGGCATTCAAACAATTCACAACTTTAAACTATCCAACTAGGGGTTTCAATTCATCATATAATACTTCATATTCAACCTTACAATTGATCCGATTTCACATACATACAGCCGATTACATCCATTCAGTTCTAGATTTTCATCTTTAACTTTAATTATCAAAAATGATCTAATCATACTACTCATGTGGCCCGATTACATGAACACCAAAACTCAACAACTTACAACATAATCAATCACAAGATATCACTAAATCATCATGTATTACATATAAATCATAACATCATTTAACACACAACCGATAATTACAAACACTAACCGGTTGAGAGAAGAATATGGTCAATTCGAGCAAGAAAGCTTCGAGGAAGGTGGGATGTTGTTGTCGTCGGCTTCGAGAGAGAAGGAAGAAAGAGTAGGGTTTTTGTTTAGAGTGTTTAGCAAATAATGAGAAGCAAAACCCCACAGCAGGTGTTTGTATGCGTATAAGAGGAGTGGGCCGAACCCATACATGGGCTGCCCTTTTGGGTTTCGAGTACCATAAGTGTAGGCTGAGAAAGGTGTGAAACAAAAAAGCCCAAAGGCTTGTGCGATCGGCCAAATCTTGTGCGGTTGGGTTGTGTTGTGCGACTTCCTTATATACATACATTACATACATTCACATAGCATTTATCTCAAAAACATTCGTTAAACCAACATATGAGATAATCACACAAGTTCACATACGTTACATTAAACACAACGATAGGTTCTGAAATACGAGTTGTCACATTATCCCCAAGTTGAAAGAAATTTCGTCCCGAAATTTAGCACGTACTCACTGTGGAAGCTAGATAAGTGGTATGGTTTCCTGGTTTTCCTGGGGTGTCACATATATAGTGTGTTTTAGTAACGGGTTCTCAAATAATATATCACATTAAGTACTTAAACAAACATATAACACTAACCGGTTCCCAGAATTAAAAAAATAACCAGTTCAAAATTTGCAACAGTAACCGGTTCTACATGAACTGATTTATTTCCTTGGCCGTTTGCTTGTGTCGGGTGCGGCACTTTCACATGTGTTACACTTTGGTGTGGGCAGTTCGATACAATCATCTTCGGAATCATTATGTCACACCCTGCTAGTTCCGGAAGCGTGTTGCGTGTGACGTAAGAAAGGTAATCATTACATCCAATCATGTATCACCGGCTCAAGACTTGTTTCCTGAAATACATGTAGTTTTAAAAAGTTAACAAAAGTTGAGCGAGTTCATGCAGTTATTGTTATCATATGAAATCTTGTAATGTAATCATGGTATGTATTAGCATTCATGGAGTTTAAGGATCTATCAGTGGGTAGCGAGCCCCCTGACATTATGTACCATAAGTACGCAACCAACCCGAGACAACTTTGACATTTTTGGGATCACAAAAGCACTCCATGGTTAACAACTAGGAGTGGAGCGTGTATCAAGCTCAATGGATCTACATCTTTTGCACCTTGGTCACTAAGTGATTAATGGTTACTATGTCGTCATCCTAGTTATGTACATTGATCGTATTATCATCTAAACCCATAGCTAACATACCCGTAGTTTTAGCATGTATTTCCCCTCGATTGTTTAAAAACAAAACATTGAAATCATTGAAAGGAGGGACATGAACTCACAAGTTTGCGTTCCTAGTATGTAATACCGTAGCGAGCGTCTGTACGTGCGATTAACCTACATGTGTACTAACTTTATTAGACACTAGGTCTTATCAGACCTCGTACAAGTTGTTCATCTTGAATTCTCATTGTGTTTTCACTTGTCATTGTGGAACAACTTTGTATTTTTAGAGCGTTGGTAGTTTACTCGCTCGATTGTTATATATATTGAATTCATAAGTGTATACATGTATTCTATGTGTATTGAATTATGTGTGAACGGGCTTTGCCCATCACATGTCCTCGTGCCGCGCACGCATGTCATTGAACCTTTGCTCATGTCATTAGGCCGAGCCCATGTCATCTATGTTATTGGGCCTAACCCATGTTTTAATGTTATTGGGCCGAGCCCATGTCTATTATGTCATTGAGCCGAGCCCATGTTTTCTTGTCATTGGGCCTTGGCCCATGTACTTTAGCAACCTGGGCCTAGCCCAAATATTCTAGCATTGGGCCCTAGCCCAAATAATTTAGAAATTTGGGCCTAACCCAAATAATCTAGCATTGGGCCCTAGCCCAAATATTTTATTATTGGGCTCTAGCCCATATATTTTTAGTAAATTGGGCCTAACCAAAATAATTTATCTTTGGGCTATAGCCCATGTGTCTTCATGAGTCCATTTTTAATAGTCTTGCATTTTTGTATTTTTCAACTTTCCAGATTTTGTTATCGGTAGTATATATATTAATTCGGTGTCTAAATATATTTATATATATATATATTTTAGACGTGACGTCGTAGTCGTTTAATATATATTTCTTGTGTCAATGAAACACCCAAGTGTCGTAGTAATCTTCTCGTGATGACGCTATGCCCCTTTGTCCTCAGTGACGATGTATATTCTTTTATTTACCGAAATAAATTATGTACCTTACTTGTCGGCTTGAATTACACATTATTTCGTAAGAATATATTCTTGTGGACTCGTCCGTTTTCCGATTTGTTCACTCGTCCGTGTATCCATTCAAGGATATGTTATAGATACGATCTATGTATATCCATTTTTGTAGCATTTCTTTGGGAAGCATATTTTTGTGTCTTTTTATACTTGTTTCTTACAAGTATTTCTTGGTATCATGGGTGTATTATTTTGATCACCCTAAATGTTTCTAAGTACATACACATAGCACATAATACATATACTTGATGAGTTTCCAAAATATGTAATTTTTGCCAAAAATTATACTTATATATGGTTATTATTTTTTTTTTTTTTGGGAAACGAGGGAAACCCCCCGGGCAAACCATTTATTAATGATGTTCAAAACGAGAATACAAACAAAGAGCATTTGGCCAAGGCGACACGCCAAAGACCAAACCTCAAAGAAAGAAACATAAAAAAAACCAACAAACACCAAACACCAAACTAGAAGATAAAAAGCTAAACTCCACGAGCGATGTCTCTTGCCGACTCGTCCGTTTCAGATTCAACCTCTACTTCATCTTCACCTTTTGTTTCAATCATAGCTTCCTTCACCGGATCAAACTTTGTTAGCATCAAATAGTAAGCCTTCAATTTTTCAGACCATGAAGAAAATATATCATCCGGCGGGTGAGTATTAGTTTCGTAAAATTTGCGAACCATTAACATTTCTTTTTCCCACAACCCATGCTCGGTGTCAAAACAATCTTCATCGTCTTGAAGTGTGCCATAAGTATTTTTTGTTTCAACTATTGGGCTAACCCGAGGCCCAAAGTTATTTAATGAGACATCAAAAAACCCACTTCCTTTAGATTTTTCCCGTAAATTATCAACCATGGATTTTGTCGACCTTTTAGGCTTCAAAATATCACCTTAATTACCATTTGGGCCATGCACACTCGAACCCATAGGAGACCGGCCCAATCCCATAGCCTTTAATGGAGGGAACACATCAACCGATTCAAGTGGGCCTGGGCCTGTTTGAGATGATCCCCCAACAGCGCCTGTCCCCATAGCCCCAACATCATTCAAACCATCTTCCACAGCTGGGCCACGCTCATCAGTTAAGCCCATGCTCTTTTCAGCGCCAAGTTTAAGCCCAACAGCCTTATCGCTGGGCTTAACTGGGCCTGCCTGTTTTACCGCATTCAAATTTGGGCCAGCAACATTCAGATCCACAGATGGGCCTGCTCCATTTGACTTCGAACCATTTACCAACCGTTCAACATCTACCTTAGCCAAGGGAGCCCACTTTACATTGGGTTTTTTCCGTGCAATTAATGTGCAATTAATGGTTATTATTTTCACCCATTTATTTTAGTGAAAAAATATATATTCAAGTTCATAAGAACTCTTGAATATTTAGGACTTAACCATTTTCATCAAGGCTTCCATAATGACGTTTAAGACCACTAATCGCGTTTAACTTTGTTAATCACCTTTAACCCCATTTTTAATCGCGACTAGATTTTTAGAAAAATTCACCTTAGTTTCCCCTAAACCATGACGTTTCCCACGTTTTCAAAACGCGTTTAAATCACCAAATCAATTTTCAAATCATCATTAATTCATCAAATTTCCAAACATCATTTTTCAAGCATTAATCACATAATTTTACCTTCAAATTCTTATGAGCATATTATTTGCACAAATCTATCCAAGACCTTAAAATAACCATTTTTCAAATTCATCTTTATATAAACTTGATTCTAATTATTTTTCATTCTTAAAAATTCCCATATTTTTGTAAAAATTCTTAAGACTTTTTATGCTTCACTTTGTAAAAAAAAAAAATTCCATAAGCTTGCTTTATGTAAAAATCGAGTTTATTAGTGTTTTTAAGATCTTGTCACATGATTATTCTTGGTTTAAAATTTACTTAATCATGTTTACATACACATGCTCATAATATTTGAAGTTGATGGTCTTGTGTGATTTAAACATTCATATGTTTAAATCACATTTTTAAGTTTAACATGAGTAGATTAACACTAATCTAAAATACTACATAAAGTTAATCACAAGATCATAATAAATATGCACTTTAAACCACTAATCTTAACAAAATCAATATAATAAGCATGATTTCATCAACTAGATACACTAATCTACCCAAATAACCATACAATAAATTTAGATTAGTAGATTATTAGCTTTGAGATTAGGGTTTTTGATTAAGTTTTTCTTGATTTACAAGATGATCAACTTGTACTTCTATAATCTACACTTAAAAAGAAGCTTAAAATGGGTAAATGATGGCTTACAACTATGCACAAGCTTAATGAGAAGATTAAGAAGAAATTAAGCTCCAATGAAAGTCCTTAATGAAGCTCCATGCTTAACTCTTGCATTAATGACTTTCAAATGCCTTGAAAGTGAGTAATTATGGTGTTTAATGGAGATTTAAAGTGGGGTTTGTGTGGTATAAGGTCTTTTAATGTGGTATAAGGAATGGTGTATGTTATAATTTTCAACAACAACTACCATCACACCATGCCCAAAATCTTGCAAGAATTCAACCAAGATCAAGTGGGTGGGACCCACTTGTTGACCGGCATTGACTAGGGGGGTAAAGTGTAACTTTTTATAAAAGTTATAAAAAAATCTAGATATATTGGTGATTAAATAAAGTATGGTGTTTAGGGTTTAATTGTAAGGCCCTTTTCGTACACGGGTTTAAAACGCATATTATAGACATACGAACACTTAACCAAATTTTTTTTTGCTATTCATTAACTTGTACAAACCCAACATTTATAAACCCAACATTTATAAACGAACATAGTTATTTAAAAGTTTATTAGTAAATAACATAATAAGTTTTAAACACAGTCTTACAAACGTACGACTAAACTTAAACATAAGTACAAAATGTTTTTGACCCGTTTGAGGAAACGTGATATGCGAGTGATGTGTTCGTTCCAAGCTTGGCGCCATCTAACACGATGATTTACCTACAACCGTACCAAACAATTTAGTTATATCATAATTAACTAACATAGAATTTAAAACCTCCCATCGAACGTGATAATAATCTTTCATTAACATCCATTCCATCATGCTTACTAATGGGTCTTGATGTCGAATCCCTTCAATCTTCTATGTCCGGTTCGACACCAATTCCCAACTCATACATATATCATTCTTACTTATTCGACCCATATGCACGAATCAAACTTCCATTTACTTTCATTTAACACAATACAAATTTATATACGTAACACAAACATTGTAAATTACTAATATTTGTAAGTATAAGAACTTACCTCGATCTTGAGCCCTTTCTTGTTTTCCGAAACTTGGCCCTTCTTCTTTCGGTCCTACACATAACCCATTCTTATTTAGATTACATCATTCACTTAGATGCAAGCACATTCACGCATAATTCGTATTTCACATTATATTTCATATCATGTTTAATTTTCGTATCTTTCTTATGCATCAAAACTTTCAATTCATTCAAAACTATATTATTTTAATTTAGGCATTTTATCGAACACTTGGAGTGCGCACAACACTTAAAGCACCATGTACATGTGTTTATACTTAAATATGCATCCTTGTAATTTATCAACCGAAATCGCTTATATAGACTTGTATTCAACTCACATTCAGTTCGCATAAAGTAATTTAAACACACACACACATATTATATATATATATATATATATATATATATATATATCAGAATTCATCCATTCATTATGAGAATCCAAGGATTTCAATTTCATCATCAAAACCCATTTATCCTACATAAGGTTTTTCATATTTATCCTATTATTAACCAAGTTCATATAAAGTTCTTCATGGAGTAGTGATTTTAGCATAGCTTCTACTCTAATCCATATCATACATAACACAATTCATCTCAATTTGATCTTCACATCCTTCTTATTACAAGAAAAAATCATCAAAGGATATTTTGCGACTTACCTTATGTTTAACACATTCAGATGGTTCGTTGACATGAATAGGATTATTCTTAAATCTTGCTTCAATTGATAATTTTTGCTGTGAATAGAATGAACAAGGGAACCTCTTTGTCTCTCTCTCTAAATGTCGACCAAAACACACAGTTGTGTGTGTTTGGTTTCAATATTTGAATTTTAATATAAAACTTTCCATTTAATCAACTTAGGCCCCTCTTGTTTGAGTTTTATTTATTTTCAATTCATGATTCAATTCTATGTTAATAATTTCCTTTCATTTTTTCCTAATCAAGTTATAATTTACTACCAAACTCCTAACAATTAACCGACATGTTTTACGCATTTTATATTTTAGATTTTTGGGGTGTTACAAGTCTACCCCCCTTAAAGGAGGTTTCGTCCCGCCGAATCCTTATCATTAACAAAGCATAATGTACAAGTATTCTATGCACATTCCTACTAATTCATATCTTAGATCATCAAATCAACTAAGCTCACATAAAATTCAATCTATATCAAATTCATTTATCAAATATTCTACTACATACACATTCTTACATCAAGATTGCACTAATTTTGCACCTACATGATCATCATACTTATGATCCTATCACTACGAGTGTGTTTTGTTTCAAATCATCAAGATAATCAAAATCAAACATAATTCATCTCCTACATGATAATTCCAACCAATATTCATGCTTATTTTCATATAATTTCAGGGATTGATTACTACCCACTTCATGAAAGATCATCAAATCATCAAATTCTACTTATCTTATGTTAAAGACACTTAGATGATCCAGAATCTCAATACATGCATTCAATTTCAGCCCTAGAACATCTTTGATTTTCTAAATTTCTTATTGTTGTTGAAGGAGAAGGTTTTCTCCTTATCTCCTTCTCTCTCGTATGATACTTTCAATTAATTTCACACCCACACACACACTGCACTTTTTTTATATAAGCCTGTTACCATATATTAGTTTCGTTACTTCACATATCTATAGTATCCTAATAAGTTTTAGTTATTAAAAACTTAGCCATGTCCATAAAGAAAACATATCAACATATATGGCACATCTTCGTACTTACCCTCCTAAGTTTCCATTTTTACATGTACCTCACAAAACTCTATTGTTGGCTTGGGGTACCTTTGGGAAGCTTATCGGGGCCTTGGAAGCAAGGAAATGTAAGAAAGACACGAAAAACGGGTTTTCGACATCGGACTCGTGTAGTCAGCAAGATAAGGCGTCGGATGCAAAAGGGCAGGGCGTCGCCAACGCCTAACCTGGGCGTCGCTGACGCCTCCTCTGCAGCTCAAACACTGATTTTGCATTCTGTTCTTTCTACTAACTAACCGTGTGTCCAGAGGGTTCTAATACGTGAAATAAATCATTACTCAAGTTCTCAATTCATTCCATACTTTTCCCAACCCAATCCACATGTTCTTCAGCTAAATATTTATACTAAAAGTTTTGACCCGTTTGCCTCTACGTTGAGGTTTCACCAGATTGACATCGAACATCCATTAAATCATTCTCATCCTAGTAATTCCATTATTTGTACATCCTTACTTGATTTCAATTATCCAAATATAGATAACTTTATCTAAACAAAATAAGAAGTGAGATCGATAGTCACTTACATTAAGCGTCCGTATTCGTGATCGCTTCCTCGCCTCCTTTTGACCCATTTGCCTTTCGTGCTTGCGTCATCTTGACATGATGCTTATCCTTACATATCACCATATTCACATTCTTGTTAGCATACAAGATTTTATATATCACCTATCATATCTAGTTCATAACTCGTATTTCACATTCACTTATCATTTGTAACAAGCACAAGGCATATATTCCACAATGCATCATTCCAAATTCACGCAAATTTAACTTATCATCAATTATAACAATCAAGGATCCATCATTCATCATTCAATTCTTCTATTCTTACAATCATATTAGAATTTCTAATCATGCTATTTTCATACTCGTTGACTTTGCTGAAAAGTCAACGACCAAGTATGCAAACTTCCAACTTAGGAACATATGTCTAATTCGATGTAGTCGGTTATTCTAATGTCACCATAAACATTTCGTACCCATTTAGTGAAATACATGCAACCATGTAATCACCTAGTTACATACACAAATACACATAATCAGTTTTACACATGCTAATGCTTTCATTATCTTACGTTTGACAACCGCATAGAAGGTTAGTTAATTTAACATGATCATAACATCATCCTTCACTAGCAAGTTCGTATTTTTTACTTTTAGCACACATTCTCTTCTTAATCGCAAATTAGGTAATTAATTTAACACATGGCGAGTATCACCAATTCAAGCACAATGTAAAAGCCCCTAATGCATAATCTTTTCCAAAACATACATTCAACCCGAATTCTTGTACGAGTTCCATCTATAGCACATTCTTCAAGTTAGTTTACTACTAATTACATGATTATCATATTTCATTCATATGTGTCAAATCTTTCATATAATCTCACATTCTAACTTTACTTAGACATTTCATCATAGATATAGTTATCACAGCCCATCCATTATTTCCTTCTTAGTTATCCGTACTTGTCTCTAGAGTTTAACATCGTTTTAGGTTTGTTACCGTTACATGGTACTAAGTATATTCCTAGGTTAAACTTCATATTGTTTCATTCAGGTCACCATGATTTGTCGTTCTCTTTTTTTTATTGCATTACTTACAATACATGCCTACGCCTTGATTGATGATATTGAGTTTGAACTAAGAATCTCGTTCTTATCTTGACCTCTAAAAGTCAAACCTTCCAAACCACGTCATACTTATGTTACCATTTGTTCGTATGGAAACATTATTCCGTCTATAACCTTCAATTTAATATTCACAAGTCAAATACTTTACTAACCTTATTATTTACATAAACAACGATCCGTGTCCCGGTTCAGCCCGCCCCATTATGAGCGCATGTCAAAAACTAGATTGACCGCGTCCATCCATGTGATGAGCTTTCGCTCGTGTGCATCTTTTCACAAACTCTACTAGTTTTATCACGCCAAGAGTTCGACCATTCTCATCTACAAATTAAGGGTTAGCACATTTCATTCAGTTTCCTTTAAACATGGCATTTATCAAAACATTGTTTACATACTAGCCCTATTAGTTCGTTTGACCCGTTCATAATGGGTCAATACATAATTGTTCCTTAACATATCATTTTCATTCATTTGACCCGTTCGTGACGGGTCAATTCATAACCATTCTTTAACATACTATTTCATTCAAACGTTCATTGTATTCAGTGTTAACTCATCTATATTTCCTTCACAAATTTCTCATTTATTTGGTATACTACATTACATACTTTGTTTCTTACGTACTACTCTTGTAGTTCATCTATTATATGCCAATTTCTGCAGTTTGACTTTTCTAGGTCAATCTGCCACTTATTACTATTGTATACATATATTGTATCATGTGTTGTACTTACTTACAATTCAAACATACTAACAAAACTTCATTTCACCGTTTTAGCAGTTTGCGGAAAACCTTTCTTCCTCATCCATACTTATGCCATTCTCCGGGTCGTAGCCCGTCATTCACCCCAACTCACATGAGTTGACTTCTAATATGTTTCTTACAGAATTTTGTTTATGTGACAACTAAGTTCATCTCCCTTGCCATTATATTGTCATTGGTCTTACACTTACCCATATAACCCGTTTGACTCCAACAAGGTCAAACTGTAAATACATTTTTAGATAGGTTAATTTTATTCTCTTTTTTTAAAACACAACCTATCTCTTGCTTGTTTGTAAGTGCATTATACGTATATATGCATCATGTTAGTCAAGTGACCTACCTGACTCGACAAGGTTACCGGCACCACATACTTACATGATCTATACCTACCTTAGTAGGAGGAAGAAACACATTCCCTCTCTCACTCTTACCCATTCCCACTTGTTTATGGATTCGAACTTTTGTTCTTACGTGTTTGGTTCATAGATACTTATGGATTCAAGTCTTTTCATTCTTACTTATGACTCTTTTATGTTCAATCCGTATTTGCTTACGGATTTTATTTTTCATTATTATGTTCCATTCTTATAAGTTTAATCCGTACATCAACTACGGATTCAAACTTTTTCATTCTTATAAGTTTGATCTGGACTCACCTACAGATTCAAACATTTCATTCGTACATTTCTTTCTTTTATGTTTGATCCGTACTTAACTACAGATTCAAACCTTTCATTCGTACCTTTCTTTCTTGTATGTTTGATCCGTACTTATCTACGGATTCAAACCCTTCATTCTTATACAATACTTACATTTTCTTAAGAGTCTTACAACTCCTTTTTATCCACATGTCAACCTAGTTCCCGATTCTACCAGACATACCTGTTATGATTATCACGGTCTCACGAATGTCATATACTTCTTGCGTGCTGGCCATGCGCGCAATCCACATACTATTTTCGTGCCTTCATGTAATCATCACCTTATGCCCGGAGAAGTGGGCTTCAGTTCGTGCAACATATCTAAAACCTTACCAAGAAAGTATCATTGTCTTTCGTTTAACATTTACCCTCCCCGAGGAAGGTTTTTTTTAACATCGGTACCCACATATATTAATATTGTGTACCTGGGATCCATCTGTCTAATTACATGCTTGATATTCATCCTAGACTGCATCCTCGGATCATCCTTCTCAAACACTTAAGCTTACCTGCATATACAATACCATCAATTTCTTTATATGAATCACACATTCTCGTCTGCCATCTACAAGAGCATTTTAGATCAATATAATTTCTTATTCATTCAATTTAAATTTCATTATTACGCATACTATAACATAAACATTATACATGCTTTGTAATGTAACATTTTTCGAAAGCTTAACGGGGGTTGGGGCTGATTTAGGAGCCATGGCATAATAAAACAACAAAATTATGGATGGAACTCCACAGGTGGCGTCGGCGACGGCAAGGATCCGCGTTGCCGACGCCTTCTACTTTTGGCGTCGGAGAGAAATTCACATAGGCAGTGCAATAGGGCATCGCTGGGTTTGATATCCCAGACGTCGCGTCGGCGACGGCACATGCCGCGTCGGCGAAACCTTGTCTGGTGCAAAAACGCTACATTTTTTTCAGCCTGTTCGACCCCTTTGAGTTCCGTTCGATCAAACCTGCTCCGAGACTTCTAAAAACACCTTTACTATTAACTTTTCTGTTTGCAAATTCTTTTCAACCCGTCCCATAACGATACCCTTAAAACATGTAACTATTGAAATCATTAAATACTTGTATTGCTCCTCGGAACGAACACATATTTACGTGAGCTTTCGGTTTGAGATCAAGTACTCTAGTCCTGATACTTGAATCCCTCAAACCTTGGCTCTGATACCAACTTGTGAGGCCCTTTTCGTACACGGGTTTAAAACGCATATTATAGACATACGAACATTTAACCAAATTTTTTTATTTGCCATTCATTAACTTGTACAAACCCAACATTTATAAACGAACATAGTTATTTAAAAGTTTATTAGTAAATAACATAATAAGTTTTAAACACAATCTTACAAACGTACGACTAAACTTAAACATAAGTACAAAATGTTTTTGACCCGTTTGAGGAAACATGATATGCGAGTGATGTGTTCGTTCCAAGCTTGGCGCCATCTAACACGATGATTTACCTACAACCGTACCAAACAATTTAGTTATATCATAATTAACAAACATAAAATTTAAAACCTCCCATCGAACGTGATAATAATCTTTCATTAACATCCATTCAATCATGCTTACTAATGGGTCTTGATGTCGAATCCCTTCAATCTTCTATGTCCGGTTCGACACCAATTCCCAACTCATACATATATCATTCTTACTTATTCGACCCGTATGCATGAATCGAACTTCCATATATTTTCATTTAACACAATACAAATTTATATACGTAACATAAACATTGTAAATTACTAATATTTGTAAGTATAAGAACTTACCTCGATCTTGAGCCCTTTGTTGTTTTTCGAAACTTGGCCCTTCTTCTTTCGGTCCTACGCATAACCCATTCTTATTTAGATTACATCATTCACTTAGATGCAAGCACATTCACGCATAATTCGTATTTCACATCATATTTCATATCATGTTTAATTTTCGTATGTTTCTTATGCATCAAAACTTTCAATTCATTCAAAACTATATAATTTTAATTTAGCCATTTTATCGAACACTTGGAGTGCGCACAACACTTAAAGCACCATGTACATGTGTTTATACTTAAATATGCATCCTTGTAATTTATCAACCGAAATCGCTTATATAGACTTGTATTTAACTCACATTCAGTTCGCAAAAAGTAATTTAAACATACACACACACACACACACATACACACTAGCAGGTTTTAGCTATCGGATCTTGTACCGGAGCACGTACCAGATACAGCTTCGGAAGTCTCATGGCATCATCATTATCTTGAGGGGAGTATTTTTATCCCTTTCTCTATAATTCGGGTCTCGCATTGGGGACAATGCGAAGTTCAAGTGTGGGGAGGGGGTTAACTTTGTTAACTTTGTTTGTCCTCATTAGTGTGTTAAAAAAAATCAGAAAATCAGAAAAATCATTCAAAAATACCTGTTTTATGTATATATTTTAGTAAATAAACCGGTTGGTTGTGTTTTAGAAAGCTTCAGACTTGATAAAAACTCGACAAGCAAAATATTTTTGAAAAAGGAAACCGGAAAGCGTGACAAACAAAGAAAGACTTACATGATAGTTTTCACACTTTTACCAATTCCTTCCGTTACGTGAGCATATTTGAGCCTTGATTGTTATATATTTGTTCATTTCGGATATAGGAGTGAGCCGGATGTTATGTGTAATTTAGAACTTGTCACTAGTATGCTTGTTAAGACCATGAACTTGTGGATTTGTGTAAAAGTGATAGAGGCACTTAGATTACCCCTTTGTTGTGTACTTGTTCTTTGTGTTGTGCTTCCCGTTCACCTTATATTACCCTTTAGGATTAACCATGTCGAGCCTTCCCGTTTACCTTTGTTAACCCACATTATCGCCCACTTAGCCAAATTTAGCCTTTGTATGTTTTAAACCCTTTTTAGTGTTGAAACTCGGACAAAATAATCGTTTAACTAGCGTTTGTTTCAGTTTATTGTATAATTAGTTAAAAAAAAACAGAAAATAAAACACCCTAAAATAGGGTGAAGTTGATAGAAATCGAGCAATTTTGAATGCTTAAATGTTAAAATTTCGTTGATAAGCTCGATTGCGCTTTAGTCGCCTTTTTAAGGCGTTTGTATGTATAGTTGTATATTTTGTTGCTAGTTAAACGCTACTACCGAGTTTTAACCGTTTTCGCCACTTTATATGTCCACTTCCATACCCTTCGCCCTAGCCTAACGTTACAACCCGTAAAGACCTCTTGATTTACACTTGTTCGCATGTTAGTTGGTGGAGACGAGATCTTATGACAAGCTTATGATATTGCACATTTCATTGACTAGGCATTGAGTGTTTGCACATACACATTTTATGTATGTTTCATAAATAAAACCGAGTGTGTGTGAACATTGTGAGTCGTGTGAAGATTAACATGTTGAGTCAATTAAATGTGAAGTCACGGCTTTTTGGTTGTCGCTTTATAATTGCATATGCTTGTTGGGTTTGAGTCTTTTGATGTTGTCTTTCGACAAACTGGCTAACCGTTTATAGTAGTTTTCAATAAAATAGTGTGTAAATTATCGTTCTTGTCCGTTTCTGTCTTTTATTGCTTTTTAGTTTAGCTTGCTTGAGGACAAGCAAGGTTCAAGTGTGGGGAGATTTGATATTCGCTAATTTACACATATTTTAGTCCCACGTTTTACCCCTATTTTATGCGTTTTTGGCCGTAAAACCGTCATTCGGATACTTAATTATCTACACTTTTGTTTACAGGCCTAAAACAGCATACCAGACAAGATGATAGCAAAAACGAGGACTTTCCGGACAAAACGACAAAGCTGCGAACATTCTGTTAAGGAAACCGACCTGGGCCTGTGGAATGGTCGTGCAACCTGATACACGACCGTGCATCTCCGACAAATGTTGATCAGCCCGGAAAAGAACGAGGGTGCGACTAGGAGTGCAATCCATACAAGGGCCAGCCCGGTGACGAACGGACGTTCCATCTAAAGAACGACCGTGCGGATCCGATGAACCAGCAGAACCTCGGTGATGAACGACCAGTGTAGCAGCTCGTGCAACAAGAACCCGGCAAAGAACGACCGTGCCGTATGAAGAACGGTCGTGCGATATCGAATCTGGTCAAAGATCTGATGACGTATGCAGTATGGTGCACCATACCCAATAATTGCTTAAAGTGCACGGTCGTGCCATAGGAAGAACGACCGTGCCACAGCGGAAAAATATAAAAACAGAACATAAACATTCTGTTCGAAACTCTGGAATTTTGGAGAGCAATTCAGGCGATTTTCAGGCTCCGGAGGCTTCTGCTTTCACCCGGATTCAAGCCACATTGTCCCGTTTAGCTCGATTACTATCCGGATTCTTAATCTAGTGCTTGTTTATGGTTTGGTTTTCTATTCTTTCCATGATTTTGTTAATCTTTCAAGCATTTAGATTAATGTTTATGTATTATTGTAGCCTTTGGGCAAAAACACAACAATCCCTTGCTTGATTATAACCATTAGTATGTTAATCTTTGTTTGTAATGACATTTGGAAGTATTTTCTATGTTAATCTTTGATGATTAGTTTGCAACCTTGTTATTGATATTGATTTCTTGATTATAAGTAATTGTGTTGGATGATTGGTATTTGGTTAGTTAAGATAGTTGAAAAATGAATCTTAATTAATCTTGTATTAGTAAACTTTGAACTTGGTTAACTAGTTTAGCTTGGTTTAAATGTGTGCATCATGATACTAGAAATGGTTAGTGATTTAATAAAATGTAATTATTGTTAATCAAGAAAGCTTGCCGTCACGGAAGGACCTTAACGGGTTAAATGGTGTCGTTATAAATTCTTGCCATGATTTGTTAGCTTAGTTAGTAGTTTAGGCCAAAATTGCTATCTTGGTGAATTTGTGTGCAAGATTTGTAAAATGAACTTGGTTGTGATTTAATCTAGTTTATGCTTTTCTCGGTGGTTGCATTGTGTTTATCGGTGTCGCTTTCCTTGTTTAAGTGAGGTTAGAAAAATCCTAACAGCTGACTAACTTATTTTTAAGAGGTTTTCATAGACATTTATCAATTGCACGTTAAAGAACAATTTTAGGTGGTTAAAGTGTGTTTATCGTTTTAACTTTCCGAATGATTGTCATGTTAGGATTCCCGAAAGGGATACTAATTGTCTTGAAATTGGAGAATTGATCAAATGCTTCTAGTGCCAAAACCTACTTAGTTGACATGCTTTGGTTGTGTATTAAGCAAGGCTATCTATCTATTTTCTATTATGTTTTTATATGTATATGTTTACGCTTACTTTAGTTAAATTAAAATCAAACAACTTATGTTTTTACCGGTAGTTTAGTGACAAAGGTCTAGTATTATTTCTCCGCCCATTTCCGTGGATCGATACTTGGTTCTTACCGATACTTTACTACATATATGACGGGGTACACTTGCCTCTTTCGTGTGTGTTTTGATGTAAAAGTAATAATCACTTTTATAAATTTAAAACCAAATCGTGTGTAATTTCATTGCAATTTTATGTATATATACGCACACGTCAATATATCAGAATTCATCCATTCATTATGAGAATCCAAGGATTTCAATTTCATCATCAAAACCCATTTATCCTACATAAGGTTTTTCATATTTATCCTATCATTAACCAAGTTTATATAAAATTCTTCATGGAGTAGTGATTTTAGCATAGCTTCTACTCTAATCTATATAATACATAACATAATTCATCTCAATTTGATCTTCACATCCTTCTTATTACAAGAAAAATTCATCAACGGATATTTTGCGACTTACCTTATGTTTAACACATTCAGATGGTTAGGAATTCGTTGACATGCATAGGATTATTCTTAAATCTTGCTTCAATTGATAATTTTTGCAGTGAATAGGATGAACAGGGGAACCTCTTTGTCTCTCTCTCTAAATGTCGACCAAAACACACAGTTGTGTGCGTTTGGTTTCAATATTTGAATTTTAATATAAAACTTTCCATTTAATCAACTTAGGCCCCTCTTGTTTGAGTTTTATTTATTTGCAATTCATGATTCAATTCTATGTTAATAATTTCCTTTCATTTTTTCCTAATCAAGTTATAATTTACTACCAAACTCCTAACAATTAACCGACATGTTTTACGCATTTTATATTTTAGATTTTTGGGGTGTTACATTAATTGCACCATTAAGGGGCAATTAGGGATTCAGAATGTTAATCCACCTTAACTAGTTCACTAAACTAGTAGAAATTGCATTTTGATGCTTTAGATGTTTTCCGTTCGGTCGTCGGTGAACTTACGGCACTTTTGCGTCGTACCGACGGAACTTTGTCGCAAGAGATGCATGAAGTGATCCCGAGTTCCAAATTGAGCTGAACTAGTTCACTAGTTCCTTCGTTTGGTTGTTATAGTGGCGGAAATATCGCTTGCTAGTTCGTCGGTTCGCTAACGAACTAGTTTAATGCATAGCGATGTAATTCCGGAAGCTTGTGATTTTGGACACCCCGTTGATATCCTTAAAATGTTTTAGCTTGTTTTTCATTAATTGACATAATTTCGGAGTCCCGGAAATGCTATGTTACGGATTCGGGCGCGTTAAAAATGTTATATTTTAGCCGAAACGGACATTTTAGAAATAAGGGCGTCGTACCGGAAAGTCTTGTATCTTTGCAAGATATGTTTTCGTATTAGTGTTTTCTTATATAAATGGACTCAGTTATGTTATCCGTGTGTCATTTTTTAGTGTTTCATTCTGTTTTCACGGTTTTGCTGGTATGAACAGTGTAACCGTGAATAGTGCGCGCAACACTTTCTACCAACACTTTTAGGACATTGTTTGATTGGTTTCGAAATACGACGAAAACCAACATATGTTTTAGCATTGTTTTATTGTCCTAACACTGTTATCTGATTTACGACACAGTTACGAAATTAAATTACGCTACATGCATGAGATTATGTAAATAAAATAGTGATTAGTTTGTACGGAATCACCGGTTATTTGCCATTTGTCACATTCTCCCCCTGTTAAAAAGAATTTCGTCCGAAATTCATGTTGAGTTAGCCTTTAAAGGAGCTTTTCTCGAACAAGTGGGAGTGCTTTGTCTTGATCTGACCTTCACGTTCCCAGGTATACTCGGGTTCGTGACGTAGTTCCAGCGTATCTTTACTCGTTAAATACGACTTCTCCTTGTCTTATGGACTTTCCAGTCCACAACCACAACGGGTTCTTTAGTAAACTCGAGTTTGTTGTCTACGTGAATTCCATCTGCTGGGATGATAACTGTTTTCGTTGGTTTGACTTTTCTTTAAGATTCGACACATGAAATGTGTCGTGTATGTTATTGAGTTCTTCTGGAAACTTTAGCTTGTAAGCAACAGTACCAACCTTTGGCAGAACTTCAAAAGGCCCAATGTATCTCATGTTTAGTTTTCCACGTTTCCCGAATCTAGCTATGCCTTTCCAAGGTGAGACTTTTTGTAAAATTTTGTTTCCGACCTTGAAGGATAATGGTTTACGTCTTCTATCCGCGTAGCTCTTTTTTTCTATCACGAGCCACTTTGATACGGTCTCGTATCCTTGATTTCTTATCAGTAGTCTCTTGGACTAGTTCAGGGCCAATGAGTTGTTTGTCTCCGACTTCCGCCCAACACAGCGGTGATCGACACTTTCGTCCGTATAGTGCTTCGAATGGGGCGGCTTTAATGCTTGTATGATAACTGTTATTATATGAGAACTCTATCAGATGTAAATGACTATCCCAGTTACTGCCTAAATCCATCACATAGGCGCGAAGCATGTCTTCTAAAGTTTGGATGGTTCGTTCGCTTTGGCTATCGGTTTGCGGATGAAATGCTGTGCTTAGATCCAAAAGAGATCCAAGCGATTCTTGGAATGACTACCAAATCCTTGACGCAAAGCGACCATCCTGATATGAGATTATTGAAATAGGCACTCCATGACTTGCCACAATCTTGTTGAGGTAAATTTCAGCTAACTTCTCGGTACTGTTGTTTTCACGAATCGGTAAGAAGTGAGCTAACTTGGTTAATCGATCAACAATAACCCAAATCATGTCATGACCTCGAGAGGTCCGGGGTAGTTTTGATGAAATCCATTGATATATCTTCCCATTTCCAAATGGGAATCTCGGCTTGTTGTAATAAGCCAGACGGCTTTTGGGTATTCGGCCTAGACCTTTGCATAAGTTAGGCATTTCCCAACATGGGTCGCAATATCACCCTTGAGATTAAGCCACCAATAGTATTCTTTTAGGTCTTGATACTTTTTATCGGATCCTGGATGTATTGAATATCTTGACTTGTGTGCCTCATCCAACACCAAGTCTCGTAGACCGCCAAAGTAAGGAATCCAGATCCTGCCCATGAAATATAAAGTGCCATCTTTGTTTGTTTCCATTTGCTTTTCTAATCCCCGCAAGGATTCATCTTGTATGTTTTCCTGCTTTAGAGCTTTTTGTTGTGCGTCGTGCACTCGAGTAGTGAAGTTTGTTTGAATTGTCAACTCTAATGCTCGTACTCGTAATGTTTTAACTCTTTCTTTCCGGCTCAAAGCATCCGCCACAACGTTTTCTTTTCCCAGATGGTACTTGATTTCACAGTCATAGTCGTTCAACAATTCTACCCATCGTCGTTGGTGCATGTTTAAGTCATTTTGATCGAATATGTGTAGACGACTTTTATGATCGGTGAATATGGTGCACTTTGTACCATAGAGATAATGATGCCAAATCTTTAAAGCAAATACCACTGAGCCTAGCTCTAGGTCATGAGTAATATAGTTCTTTTTGTGAACTTTTAACTATCGTGACGCGTACGTAATAACTTTTTCACGTTGCATTAGCACGCAACCCAATTCTTGATGCGATGCATCACAATACACCACAAAGTCATCAGTACCATCTGGGAGTGATAAGATTGGCGCTTGGCATAATTTATCTTTGAGTAGTTGAAATGCCATTTCTTGTTTTTCACCCCAATCGAACTTTTATCCTTTTGAGTGAGCGAGGTTAGCGGTTTAGAAATTTTAGAAAAATTCTCAGTGTCTACGATAGTATCCCGCTAAGCCCAGAAATTGTCTTACTTCCGTTGAGGTCTTTGGGGCGTTCCAGTTATTTATGGCTCTTAGCTGGGTCAACATGTATTCCGTTCTCGTTCACCACGTGACCGAGAAATTACACCTTGCGAACCCAAAATTCGTAGTTCGAGAATTTGGCATACAATTGTTCTTTCTTAGGCAGCTCCAGAATAGTTCTCAAACGTTGTTCATGTTCTACCTCAGTTCGAGAGTATATTAAGATGTCATCAATGAATACGATCATGAATTTGTCGAGGTATGGTTTACATACTCGATTCATCAAATCCATGAATACGGCGGTAGCGTTTATTAAGCCAAATGGCATAACAAGCAACTCGTAATGCCCATAGCGAGTCCTAAATGCCGTCTTAGGAATGCTTTCTTCCTGAATTCTCAGCTGATGGTATCCGGATCTTAGATGAATCTTGGAATAAAAGCTGGAACCTTGTAATTGATCGAACAAGTCGTCGATCCTCAGTAAAGAATACCAATTCTTTGATAGTTAGTTGGTTTAGTCCTCTATAGTCGATGCACATCCGAAAGGTTCCGTCCTTTTTCTTGACAAATAGCGTTGGAGCTCCCCAAGGTGTGAAACTCGGTCTAATGAATCCTTTGTCAAGTAGTTCCTAAAGCTGAGTAGATAATTTCCGGCATCTCCGGGGGCGCCAGTCGATACGGGGCTTTCGCCACCGGTGCAGCTCCTAGCACTAGGTCGATATGGGATTCAACTTGTCGTTGTGGAGGCAGTCTCGGCAAGTCTTCTGGAAAGACTTCGGGATATTCCCTCACCGGGGGTATGTTCTCCAACTTGCGCTCCTCGGCCTTCTTGTTAACCACGTGGGCAAGAAAGGCTACACATCCTTTTCTCAAACATTTTTGAGCCTTCATGCAACTAATAGTTCATAGTGGCACGTTTTGATTCTCCCCAAGCACTAAAAGCTGTTCTCTCGTCAAACAGGGGGATGCGAATGATCTTCTCGTGACATATGATTTCCGCTCGATTATTGAATAACTAATCTGTCAAAAACTACGTCGTAACAACACAATTGAATGAGTGAAAGGTCGATATTAAATTTCCATGCTCGAAGTTCGAGTGTGCATCCGTCAATGTCTTCTCTAGACTCAACTAATTTACCGTCTGCCAATCCAATGGAATGAGGGGACGTCTAGTTTACTTGACTATAGGCCAAGTATATTTCGAATTCTATGGGGATGCGACTAATACCGACACTGGTATCGAACAAAATGAATGCAACGGGTCGGTTAATAGGAAATGTATCGGTGAGCCTTAATGACTTCACGTGACTCCGATAATTCCACGTTAGCTAACTTGATAGAGTAAGACATGTCTAACCTACATGACTCTATTTCGTGTATATGCTTAGTAGCTAAAGACACTAAGTTAAGCCGCCGTTAGTATCCAAAGAATTGATACATACTTGTTGTAGAGTAGAACATACCCATGGCAACAATGGGATTTTTGGGGAGTATTCATAGTTATATCCATACACTTACTTATTCACTTTCTTGATTCATCATTAAACATCCATGCTTGTAGTAATCTCTTTGCCACAGTTAAAATCTCCTGGTTCTTTCTTGGGTATATCTAACTCATTAGTTTCCATTTTGTGCCTAGTCTCACCACAATGTTACTCTTGGCACTTTTGCAAGTGCCCTCATGGTGAGAGTTTCACTTATCTCACTCAGAATTTTTGGCAAGTTATTAGCGTACTCCTTGATGCCAGCTTCATATCTCAGGGCTAAACCCCAAATGTAGCACTCAGCGTGTTTGGATTCAGGTGTTATCTAGTATGCAACAATCTTTTAGAGATCGTAGAGGCGTCGGGGGTAACCAGCTACGTTCGCTCTAATCATAATCGAGTTCTAGAATTCGATTCCCAACCTTGGAATTTATCACTAGCGAGCAATACTATTCTCGCGTAAGATCTTTGAGTTCTTCCCACAATAACCTCTTTGTTGTATTACTCCCTATAGTTTGCACTTGGAGATTCCACCAAGTTAATGTTTCATTCAACAGAAGACTATTCGTTTATCAAATCGTTTACTTAGGAGTACATGTACTAGCACGGTTAACTGACTTCATTGTCTTTATTTAGCGGACATAACTTACTGTAACTCTCGTATTGATGAGGTCTCACGGCTAATAATCCGAAAATACCTTAGAATTAAAATCTGGTGTGATTGCATCTCCAGGTGTGGCATTTCCACTCGTTCTCGTCCCATCGGAATTTGAACCACTTGAGCTGCTGGTAACATCAGTACCATCATTAGTGTCGACTCAACAACCCCATGTTGTGAAATCTCCGCAACCTCATATTGTGCAATAAAACTCTAGTTCGACTTTAATAGTAGGGTGATGATTAACCGCCCCTTTTGGGCGTTGATTTTCTGTTTGGCGCCATGTTATTTTTGATACATAGTATCAAAGGGTCTAGACTTGCATTTGGACAGATATAGCTTACCATGCGCCTAAGAAGTAAGAATGTCATTGGTCATGGAAACCTCAAGACCGCATTGTTCATGCATGTTTGAACAATGATAACATGAATAAACTCAACCCAAAATGTGCAGTACCTCTTGCGTGTATTGGCCATATGCCTAAGTGGGAAAAGAGGTAATTCGTTGACGAGGAGAAACAAAATGGTCGTCTCCATCCTTACAGTATGTATTCTCTACCTCATGGACCTCAATCGTCCCACGTAGGAAAGTCCTTCGCCGCGCTAACCTGTGACATCTGTGTATTTTAACCCTTGTACTGTTTCGAACAACTTTGTATTTAATAAAATATGATGTTTCAATTTCAATATGTGTTTAATTATTTGTGACATTAGTACGTTTTCAATCATTGTTCAATTCCGAACTCTCAAACCTGTTCTGGAAGTGAAATCATAAACCGTTACGTAAACATAATCAGTTTAACGCGACGTAGACTCTGGAACTGTGACATAAGACAAACATACCCTAAATACCCTTTACATAACTTAGAAATAAGTTTCGAAGGATTCGGTATGGCAAAAACATGTTTATTTGAACTAAAGAACTAATTGCGACAAAACTGCGAAACGAACGTTGGTGACCGCCCGGATAATATTTAAACCCTAAAAATATTCTGTTATGATTAAAATTTTATTTTTAATTAGGTCCGTGTTGAAAAATAAATTAAAACGCTTAAAAACATTATTTTTCAAGTTTAAGCGCGTACTGCGTGTTACTGTGCAACACAGTGCTTATACTGCAAAACGCAGACAACACAGCCAGTCTCGGCAACTGAAATTTATTTCAGTAATATTTTGGCGAGTTTATTTTTATAGAATAATAAAAATAATTTAGAACGCCATAAACCGGGATTTAAACGCTAGATAAAATACCCGGTATCCAGTTAAATACCTGTTTTTATCTAATTTACCAATCAAAATTACATTTAACCCCCCTCTTTTCAAATTTACGGTCACCTTATGTGGTCCCCACTCAAAGATTTGATCTTTTGATTGTATGGACACTTGTAGATGCATGCTATCCTCCATATCTTTTTATATCTTCCAAATCTCTACATATAATCTTTCAATATCACTTCATATCTTCCAAAGATCACAATCTTCACTCAATCTCCTTCCCTCCTCTCTCCAAAACCGTAACCCCCTCCCATCACCCCCATCTTCATCTTCAACCTTGTTCTTGAAGAATCCAACTCCATTTCAAGCAAACTTCAAGTTGGTGTGAAGATCCAAAGGAGTTTCCAAGGTGCTTTCAAGTGATTTCAAGCTCCATATCATCAAAATCTCATCCAAAAACTTACTTGAATCTTGAAGGTATAAAGTTTATGTTTAAATCATACTCTTGATTCTTGGTTGTTATTGATGATTGGAAGTTTCTCTTGAATCTTGGAATTTTTCACAAAATTGAAATCTAAAAAGAAATGGGTCTTCATACAAAATAAAAAGGGTGATGTATATGTGTGTATATAACCGTATATATATATATATATAATATATATATATATATATATATATATATATGTGTGTGTGTGTATGAGCTTTGAGTTTGATTTCTTGATAAGTACTTGTTTAGGATGTTTGCTTGCATGAACAAGATTATGTACTAGTATGTTAGAGATATAAAGAAGTGATTAAATCATGAGTTATACTTTGGAATAATGCTAGTATTTTGACATGTAAATGGCTAAAAATTTATTAGACATATTTGAGAATTTTTAAGTTTTTGCTTGTTCTTGTTCTTGAATGATAGTTAAAATGCAAGGGTTTGAAGATTTATGCATGATATGATAAATGTTCAAATACATCAGCAAATAAACATGAATAAGTTGCATATTTGATGCATTTAGATTCATATAAAATGATGTTGATATGATAGTGTGCTTTAGACACCATAAGAATACATGTTGATTTAAAGCTCAAGAAATGATAAAAAAATGATTGTATGACAAAAATGTTTTAGAACAGATTATAAAAACTAAAAATAATATTATTTGATATATTATAATGGCATGAAACTTTGACATAGGTTTGATAGCTTTGTATGTTGTACATATAGCTTAGAAAGTCGTAAAATATGTGAAATTTGCATGATTTATGTGCTTTATGTGAGACCTGCACTATCATGAGTATAACCACTATTTTATTCAGTAAATAACATGGGTTATGTTAAAATATCAAGTCATTTCGATTTGGGATGGTTAGGGTAACGTTTGATGCAAAACTATGCGGTAAAACGGTTAAAATTCGGCTTTTCGGAGGATTTTCATAAAACTGTTTTAGATCAGTAGGTAAACTAATATTTTTGATGTAAAAATAAGTATTTTAACTTATATTAAGTTTACTTGGTGTTTGGTTAGTCATACGTGACTTCTGGCGCCCAAAAACGTTATCGAATCGCTAAAATACGTGTTTTTCAACATACACTATAATGAGTTGTTCATGGGTAGATTTTATGTGTTACAATGTGTTATGTGTGTTATAATATGTGTATGATGACATGTTTATAGTTGACAAGATTATGTGTGTTACGATATTTATATTATGTCACAAAAAGTATATATTACGACGCGCAAATCGTAGATATATTGCTTATAATATGATGAGGGTTACCAATAAAATCGTTCAAGTCGCAAAGCTTTTTAAAATACATATGAACTCATATATATATAAATACACCAATATAATAAAAAATAATAACTTTTCGAGAAATCTCAAGGTTATGTGAAAATTTTAAGTATCAGAGAAACTTATGTATTTTTGTGAGTTTTGATTATTAAATCGTTCTTATTTAATTTAGGACGAATAAACAATTTGAGGGATTGTGTTAACATATAAAAACGCACCCAAAGGTGAGTACACAGATCCCCTCTTTTTACATGTTTTGTGGTAACTATGTGAGTACATAGTTCCCCTATTTTACTGTTTTCGATTGTTTTGGGGTGATTCATATGTATCAAAACGATTTTGATATTTTAACGATGATTTCAAAAACGATTAAGATGGTTTATACTAAATTAATAACGATTTCGACAATGTGAACGAACTTGTTGGTTGTAGTTACATAACGAATGGCGTTCATTAATTTTGGCCGAACCGACCAGTATTAGGTTATGGTACCATAGGATCTGACAAATCCCGTTATCAGAATGCACCCATGGTTATGTGTGGGTTAGGTGGGTAACGACTGAATCTGTGATTGTTAACTTACCCTTTGGTGGTTTGTTAATGCGAGAAGCAAGATAGTCGAGTCACGAAGGTTTGAATGTTATTAGCGAGACGACCAAAAATAGTTTTCACAATTAAAACGAGGATGATTTAAACGACTTAAACGAGTTAACGATTTCGAAACGATGTCACTTAACGATGTTTTCGAAAGGATATAAACCATACGAGTTTTATTAACGAGTTAATACGAGATGTTTACAATTTGGTTTACTAAAACAAATGTTTTTGGGATAAGAATCATGGCCACGAGGTTTTATAAATTATAACCCGCTTTATTTGATGTAGTTAATTATGTTGCAATATTATACTCTTATCAAAACAAGGTCTTTAATAAGGTATTGCAACATGTAAACTAGCCATGAATCCGATACTCTTATAAAACCTATGTACTCGCCAACAT
This sequence comes from Helianthus tuberosus, assembly GCA_030545235.1. Taxonomy (NCBI): domain Eukaryota; kingdom Viridiplantae; phylum Streptophyta; class Magnoliopsida; order Asterales; family Asteraceae; genus Helianthus; species Helianthus tuberosus. Next base: position 48,915 of record JARYGA010027238.1, on the reverse strand, counting down.
TTCTTTGCTGACTTTGTTTTTACATATGTTTCAGGTGATGTTGCTTGATGTTGATTGCTAGGATGCATGAGTCACATAGGATCTGGGCGAGGCCTTAGTGACATAATAACAATGATAGTCGATATATAACTTGCTTGTTTCATGCTAAAACTATGTAAATTACTTAATGAATAAATAAAACGAAACTCTTTTGTATCCATGGTTGTGAAACAATAATTCTGTTACAACACTCCCCGACGTTTCCGACACGATTTGTTGTTTTACGTGGTCGGGGTGTGACAGAAGAGTTGGTATCAGAGCCAATGGTTATAGGGAATTAGGTTATTAGTAATGTTTTGACCTAGACTATAACTTTCTAGGACCCTAACGCAAGTTGATTTGCGTTTAGAATTTTAAAAACAAAACCGTCACCTACCCTTAGGTGATAACCACAACGAGAACACAAAATCCGAATCTGCTTCGAAAATTAATCATCCGTTCTAGGATGATTGATTACTAGGTTTTGAACCCTCTGTTATAAGGTTTTGAACCCTTCCAGTTTGACTCATTTTTGGCTTAGTGCCTTCTGAGTTTTCAAAATCTCGTCAAAGTTTGGGTCTAAATAATGTGAACACGTGCAAACTGGAAGAGTGAATGCATGTACCCTGAGTTTTCTGTCTAAGGCTAGAGTGTTCGTACAAATCCACATAATCGGACCAGTCACTCTTACCTGGGAACTCTTGGGGTGAGTGTTCACTTATAGGCGAGCATGTCTTCGCCATACATTATTTTGATTCATTACTTTGATTAGTCACTGCGTGTCGTTTGTTTGTTCGAGGTAACGAACAAATGATCGCCTTCCATATGTTTCGTCGATATTTTTAATACCTCTTTTGTTTTTCCTAAATGTTGACCTCACTCGTTTCTCATATTTCCTTGTTAGACAATGTCTCCTCGACGTGATGCACAATCTTTTACTGCTGAAGAAGTCGTAGCCCTTGTCTCTCAGCAAATGGCTGCTGTGCTTCCAGGCGTTGTGACCCAAATCCACGAGCTATACAACAACAATAATAATTACAATGCACAATGTAATTTCAAGAATTTAAATTCTGCTAATCCGCTAAAGTTTTCTGGGTCGCAAGGAGTAACTGTGCTCCTTCAATGGTTCGAAAGTATCGAGAGCACATTCAGACATGTGCAATGTCCGGATGGGCGTAAGGTTGAATTTGCATCAAGTGTGTTTGAGAAGCGTGCTCTTACATGGTGGAACGGAGTGATGCGCGATAGGGGTGCCGAAGTGGCATTGGCACAAACATGGGAAGAGCTTCGAGCTCTCATGATGAAAGAGTTTTGTCCCTGTCATGAAATTCAAGCTTTGGAACGAGAGTTTGACGATCTAAAGCAAGATGGGGGAGAACACCGTGCGTATACGGATCGATTTGAGGAACTCAGTCTTGTGTCCTACTATGGTTACCCCGTTGGAGAAAGCGATAGAGAGGTATATCGATGGTTTACCCGATTCCATACAGGATATTGTGACTGGCATTAATCCTACTACTGTTCGTCACGCGATCGAGTTATCTGCTACCCTGACTGAGTCACAAGTCAGGAAGGGTAAACTTACCTGCAAGGGTGATAAGAAGAAGTCGACTGAATCTGTCAAGGAAAAGGGTAAGGGTAAGAAAGGTGAGTCGTCGAAGAAGTCGAGAAAGCGAAAGGGTGCTCAGAACTTTGTAATTACTGCTCAGAACCCTCAGAACCCACCAGCTCAACCGCCTGCGAAGAAAGCGTATGCTGGTACCGCACCTCATTGTGCTCGCTGCAACGGTCATCATGTTGCACAACAAGCTTGTAAGCAATGCACAACGTGTGGTAAGCTTAGGCATCTGGCCAATATCGGTCGTTTGGGTCAGAATCAGATTGTTCATAATCAAGCTCCAGTTCAGGGGAATGCTGCTAGATTCCCACCGGGTTCATGTTTCAATTGTGGAGAGTTTGGTCACTTCCGTAACAACTGTCCGAGGTTGGCCAATGCAAATGCGAATCCGAACGTGAATGTCAACGCGAATGCGAATCCCGCTCGTGGACGAGCATTAAATCTGAATGCAAACAAGGCTCGAGCTGACAACCTCGTTGTCAATCGTACGTTTCTTGTTAACAATCGACCTGCATCTATTCTTTTTTATTCTGGTTCCGATAGAAGTTTTATTTCATTATCTTTTGAACCTTTGCTTGCGATACCTAGAACTAAACAGAGGAAACCCTTATCTATCGAAGTTGCTACTGGTAAACCTCTTGTTCTCAATTCTGTTATTCGTGATTGCCAGTTAAACCTTGATAACCATCTTTTTCCCATTGACCTCACGCCGATGCAACTTGGGAGTTTTGATATTATCGTGGGGATGGATTGGTTAACCAAACATCATGCTAAGGTGGTTTGTTTCGATAAGATTGTTCGTATTCCTCTTCTGTCTGGCGATGTTCTGGAAGTTCGTGGTGAGAAGCCATCTGGTGGTTTGAAGCTTATGTCGTGTACAAAGGCCCAAAGTTATTTGCGAAAAGGATATGTTGCTTTCCTGGAACATGTCACCGAGGAGAAAGGCAAGAGCAAGAGTATTCAGGATATTCCGATTGTTCGGGATTATCCAGAGGTGTTTCCCGATGAACTGCCTGGTTTGCCTCCAGTTCGTCAAGTCGAGTTTCATATTGACCTTGTACCCAATGCCAACCCGATTGCGAAAGCACCTTATCGTCTTGCACCGTCGGAGATGCAAGAGTTATCGAAATAGCTTCAAGATTTGTCTGATAAAGGATTCATCCGTCCGAGCTTTTCGCCTTGGTGAGCTCCTGTCCTCTTTGTGAAAAAGAAAAATGGATCTTTTCGAATGTGTATCGATTATCGTGAGCTTAATAAGCTTACCATCAAGAATCGATATCCCCTACCTAGAATTGATGATCTCTTCGACCAGCTGCAAGGTGCTTCATGCTTTTCCAAGATCGATCTGCGATCTGGGTATCATCAACTTCGTGTACTCGAAGAAGATATTCCCAAACCTGCATTCCGTACAAGATATGGGCACTACGAGTTCACTGTCATGCCTTTTGGTTTGACAAATGCCCCAGCTATCTTCATGGACTTAATGAACAGGGTTTGTAAACCTTATTTAGATAAGTACATCATTGTGTTCATCGACGATATTCTCATTTATTCAAAGTCTCGAGCCGACCACGAGCAACACCTTCGTTTGACCTTGGAACTTCTGAAGAAGGAACAACTTTTTGCTAAATTCTCCAAGTGTGAATTTTGGCTTAGAGAAGTTCAGTTTTTGGCTCATATAGTCAACGAGCAGGGTATTCATGTAGATCCATCCAAGATAGCTGCTATTAAGGATTGGAATACACCGACGACACCTACAGAGATTCGATCATTTCTAATTTCTCAAAGATCGCGGTTCCACTCACTGCTTTGACTCAGAAAAATAAGCCTTTTGAGTGGGGACCTAAGCAAGAAGAAGCGTTCCAAACGCTGAAACGGAAGCTCTGTGATGCTCCTGTTTTATCTCTACCTGAGGGAAACGATGATTTTGTTGTCTATTGTGACGCGTCGAATCTAGGACTTGGTTGCGTTCTTATGCAACGAGGTAAAGTCATAGCTTATGCGTCTAGACAGCTGAAAATTCACGAGAAGAACTATACGACTCATGATCTTGAATTAGGAGCTGTGGTTTTCGCACTTAAAATCTGGAGACACTACCTCTATGGAACGAAGTGTGTGGTTTTCACAGACCACAAAAGTTTCCAACATATTCTCAATCAGAAGGAGCTGAACATGAGGCAACGACGTTGGGTTGAACTCTTAAACGATTATGATTGCGAGATCCGCTACCATCCTGGTAAGGAGAATGTCGTAGCCGATGCGCTTAGTCGAAAGGAATGAGTCAAGCTTCATTCTGTTCGAACTCTATCTAATATTCAATCTCGTGTCCTTCAAGCTCAACGATCTTGTGTGATCAAAGACTTATTGAAATATGAGCTACCGCTTCAACTCGAACTTAAACTCGAAACGAAGGACGATGGGTTGCTATATTTCAAGGATCGTTTGTGGATTCCGAAACAAGACGATCTTCGCACCTTGGTAATGGACGAATCTCACAAGTGTCGATATTCTATCCATCCTGGTGCTGATAAAATGTACAAGGATCTTCGTACTCAGTTCTGGTGGCCTGGTATGAAGAAGGATGTTGCCTTGTATGTATCGAAATGCCTAACTTGTCTCAAAGTCAAGGCTGAACATCAACGACCTTCTGGTTTGCTTGTACAACCAGAGATACCGGTTTGGAAGTGGGAGAACATTGCATTGGATCTTATCACTAAGTTACCGCGTACATCTAAAGGTCACGATGCTATTTGGGTTGTTATCGATCGATTAACGAAATCAGCTCATTTTATACCGATTCACGAGGATCTATCTGCTGATAAACTTGCAAAGATTTATGTTGATGAGATTGTATCACGACATGGTGTTCCTTTGGATATCATTTCCGATCGTGATGCTCGGTTTTCATCTCATTTTTGGAAGACCATTCAATCTGCGTTGGGAACCCAACTGAATCTAAGCACTGCTTATCATCCCCAAACAGATGGACAATCTGAGAGAACGATTCAAACTTTGGAGGATATGCTTAGGGCATGCGTGATAGACTTTGGTGGTAATTGGGATTCTCATCTTCCACTGATCGAGTTCTTTTACAACAACAGTTATCATGCTAGTATTAATATGGCACCATTCGAAGCTCTCTACGGTCGAAAATGTCATTCACCTGTCTGTTGGAATGAGATCGGTGAAGCTCAGCTTACTAGACCTGAGCTCATTCTGGAAACAACAGACACAATCAAGAAAATCCGCGATAATCTTGTGACAGCTCGAAGCCGTCAAAAGAGTTATGCGGATATGCAACGCAAGCCCTTAGAATTTCAAATCGGAGACCGTGTCCTACTCAAGGTGTCACCTTGGAAGGGAGTGGTGAGATTTGGAAAGAAAGGAAAACTTGCACCCCGATATGTTAGACCATTTAAGATTGTTGAAAGAATTGGAAAGGTTGCCTATCGACTAGAGCTACCTCCAGAGCTTGGAAATATTCATCCGACTTTTCACATGTCCAATTTGCGAAAGTGTTTAGCTGATGCTGATCTTCACATTCTGTTGGTGCATGTTTGTGACAACAGCTTAGATTTGGTCTTTGGATATCTTGTAATTAGTTAAACGATAAACGGTTAGCGGGTTTAGCTTTGTAATAGTGAGTAATAGAGTTTGGGCTAAACAAAACCCACTTTGGGTCTAGGGGGGACGAATTGGGCCATAGCCCATGTAGGAACCCAAGCCTAAAGTAGCAACCTTGTGTTATATAAACAAGGCTTTGCTTTAGGGTTTAGGTTGATCAGCCAAAACAGATTTTGAGAGAGAGTAATTTCGTGAGAGCAATAGGCTTGGACGAAATTGTGTTGGTTAGGGTTTTGATTGATTGTAATTCAGTTTGATTGATAATCAATAGAAACCCGGTTTGATTGGAATTGCTGCTTCTGTTCTTCTACTTGTTTCTGTGATATTCTAATCAAGAGGATTCCGCACTCTTGATTAGATTGACAATTCTGTGAAAGATCCATACATCAAGGGGACCTACAATTGGTATCAGAGCGATAGGCTCTTGAAGAAGCTCGGTTCAGAATTGAAGACTGCAGAATTTGGGTGGAATTGTTTTGAAAATTTTCGAAAATTTTGAGTTTTGGAAACTAGGGTTTCGAAATTTTTCTTGGTTTTGATATAATTTTTGAAAATTTTTGGGTTGTTTGATCTGTTTATGTATTTAATTTTGCTGTTTAAGTGTTTTTGGTTGCAGGTTTGGTTGATTTTTGAAGGATTTTGGCTTGAAAGTCTTGAAGATTCGAAGACTGTTCTTCGTATTTTCTTCAAAAAATTCAGCTGATTTGGTGTTTAATTTTGCAGGAAACTGTTAGAAGAATCTGGAAAATCTTCAGAAATTTCAAACAGATTGAGTTTCCAAAATTTTCTAGCAAATTTGCTGAAATCGGATAAATACTCTGACAAACCAGCGAATTTAACTCGGTGACCGGCGAAATTAAAATCCAAAGGCGACTTTGGTGACCGTTTTAATTGTCCTCAGCGACATTATTACAGTGATCGGCGAAATTAAAGTCGTCGTAATAGCGACCTGATTAGCCAACGAAATTAACTGACCGGCGACCAGCGAAATTAAGTCAGCATAATTAACCGGCGAAATTAAGTGATAAGCGAATTTGTTCCAGTGAATTTAAAAAAGTCAGCATAATTATATCTACTCTACCAGCATAATTATAATTACTCTATCAACATAATTAACTTGGTTTGCCAGCATAATTAGCGTGACCTAGCATAATTAACTTGGTTTGTCAGCAAAATTATCTAGAGGAATTAAAACGTGGAGTATTTATTTTTGTAGAGGAATTAGATACGCATAGAGGAATTAACGTTTTCGTAAATAGAAATTGAACCGTAACTCATCTGACAAAACCGTCTGCACCGTTGAATTCCTTGCATTTTTAGGGCAAAAAAAAACTCTGGAAAATCCCGAATTTGGTTTTCGACATTAGATATCATTGGATTCGTCTTTTCAAGACGATTCTAACGGTGTAATTTGGTAACCACTATTTTCGGAGATATTTTGTACGGTTTTACCAGTCTGTTGCGTTAAAATGTCGAACATGACGAATTTGAATGCACCTAAGATGATGAAGGTGGAGAATTATCTTACATGGAAGGCCAGCTTCCAATCATTCATTGAATCTCAGGATGCACGCATGTGGATCTGTATTGTAGATGGGTACACAAACCCAACACACGATTATGAGGGCAGACCATGTAGAACAGACTATGTGAACATGCAAGAGGATGATAAAAAGATGTATGAGGCTGAAAAGAGAGCCTTGGCTGCTATAAAGATGGCCTTACCTGATAGCATCAAGCATACCTTCAAAAAGTACACAAATTCAAAGGATATGTGGGATGCATTAGAAAAGAGGTATCAAGGAAATGAAGATGTCAAGAGGAATAAAGCTGCGATCTCTACAGCACAAGAAGGATCAAATGATTGGAGTGCTCATCTGGAAGATAATGAGAATGCCACTCAGGCATTCATGGCAGAGATAGTGCAAGTTGATGAGGCTGAAACTACTGTGAGTGATGCTGAAGCTAAAGTGGAGAATGCTGAAGCAAAAGTGGATGCTGAGGTCAAGATAGAGAGTAAAGCTGAAGAAAAGAAGGTTGATCAGACAACAGATGCTGAAGTAGAAAAGCAAAAGTCTGACCATGAAAAGGAAGCTGAAGAAAAGGAAGCTGAATACAAAAGAGTGAAAGCTCAACTTGCGGCTCTCATGGCCAACCTTGACAAACAAACAGGAGAGGTACAGTCTAATTCCGTGTGTTTAAAATGTCGTGAACTACAGGGCGAGGTTGACAGGTTGTCAACACAAAACCAAAGTCTGGTAAGTGAGATGTCTAACATAAAAGAAGCAAACTTTTTTGCTAAAAGAAATGAATCCTCATACTTGAAGAAGATAAAAGGTTATGAAAGTAAAATTGACTCTTTAACCTGCAAACTAAACGAAAAACTTCAAGTCATAGACTTAGCTCATGAAATGATGGCTGAGAAAACAAAAGAGATTTCTGAAAAAATGCAAAGAGTTGTCAGATGCACAACTCAAAATTGTTGAACTTGAAAAGAAATTAGGTCAATTCAGGGACTCTACTTTTGTAATGAAACATATGATGGGTGGCTTGAAGAAGAGTAATGACAAAACCAGTGTGGGATTCCATGGTTTCAATGAAGTTCCACCTCCTGTTAGTCATGACTATTCTTTCTTGCCTGATGAAGATGATCTCATGGACTTTGTGTCAACATCACCAAGTAGTTCCACATCAAGTCAAGGAAATGTGTCTGCGTGTGATGATGCTAAGAAGGATAATAACAACAAACCTGTTTTGAAAAAGAAAATATCACATCCTAAGAATAAAAATCCAACTTTTGTTAAAAGTGTTAATTTTGTTCAAGGAAGTGACATGAAAAACGAAACAACTGTTATTGAAAATTAATCTAGTGTAGAGTTTGCTAAAAACAAGAACAAAGAAAATTCTGAAACTAAGCAAACTGAACCAAATCCTTCTAAGGCATCATCATCAAAACCTGAATCTAGTTCAAAGGCTTCTGAGAAGAAGTCTTCAAAAAAGAGATCGTGCTTCAAGTGTCACACAAAGGGACATGTAGCTAGCTGCTGTCCTAACAAAAAGACTAAAGCACAAGTGAGTGAGAGAAAGAGAGAGAAATCACCTGAGAAGATAGGTGATAATGAGGAGAAAGTTGCAAATTCTCCAAAGAAATCTGCTCCCAAGCAACCAGAGGGTGTTGATGTTGGTGTAGATAAGGCTGAAAAAGGAACTCCACAAGTTCCACGTTTTCAAAGAAATCAACCAAGATTTCAGCCTAAATCTCCACCAGGAAGATATGAAAGACCTAGAAGCAGTTCACCAAGAATGAACAATTATAATTCTAATAATTTCAGAAGTCAAAGTCAATATCAAAATCGATACAAGAATAATGGTGGTCGAACCTTTTATAACAATGGCTTTAGAAATTACAACAATAATGCTTCTTGGAATCAAAATTCAAGATACCAAAATCAAAATTTTCAAAGGTCAAATAGTCCAAATACATATAGGAACCCTCAGGACCATCGACCTAGTGGAAATCAAAATCAAATTCCATCAACAGGTCTGAGATCCAAGACTCCAGTTAGGAGTAATGGATATTGGATGGATGTTCAAGTGGTTGGTGAATTTGGACGACCCAAGACCATTAAGGCTTGGGTCCCCCAATCTAACTAATTTCTTGGTTGGTGTGTGCAGGAGCTGCTAAGGAGGATTATCAATTTATGGTATGTTGATAGTGGCTGCTCCAAGCACATGACGGGGGATGCGAGATTGTTTACTGAATTTGAAGATTATGATGGAGGAAAAGTGAATTTTGCTGGTGCTAAAGGTGGTAGAATTACAGGACGAGGAAAAGTGATCAATGGGAAGATCACACTGGACAAAGTGAACTATGTTGAGCAGCTTAAACACAATCCGATGAGCGTGTCACAAGTCTGCGACAAGGGTCACTCGGTCCATTTTACCAAGAATGAAGCATTAGTGTTGAAACTAGGTTTGGAGATTCCGGACGATTGGATAGTGATGCGAGCGCCAAGGAGAAATGACACTTATGTCATGGACATGGGTGCTAAGGATCCAACTGCTGTGGTGGCGTGTTTACTATCAAAAGCATCTGAAGCTGAATCGATGTTGTGGCACAGTCGCATGGCCCATATTCACTATCGAAAAATTAATTACCTTGTTAAAAATGAGCTAGTGAAAGGGGTTCCAATGCAGAGGTTTCAAGTGGAAGATAAATGTCTTCCATGTCAAAAGGGAAAACAACACAAGAAACCTCATAAGTCTAAAACAGTAAATTCCATAGATGCCCCTTATGAATTACTTCACATGGATTTATTCGGTCCAGTGAACGTGAGGAGCATAGGTGGAAAGTACTATTGTCTTGTTGTCACTGATGATTACTCACGTTATTCATGGGTTTTGTTTTTAGGTACAAAAGATGAGACGACGGAGATGCTGATAGATCTTTTTACGAAATTGGAAAACGTCTATGATGCAAGGATCAAGAGGATAAGGAGTGATAATGGCACGGAGTTCAAGAATCGAATTCTGGACCTCTATTGTCTTCGAAAGGGAATTGAACATCAATATTATGCTCCTTATACACCTCAACAAAATGGAGTTGCTGAGAGGAAAAACAGGACGTTGATTGAAGCCGCTAGGACAATGCTTTCAGATTCAAAGCTACCAGTTCTTTTCTGGGGAGAAGCTGTGAATACAGCTTGCTACGTCCTAAATAATGTTTTGACTGTTAAACGTTTTAATAAAACTTGTCATGAATTTATGTTTAACAAGAAACCAAACTTGGAAGGCTTTGAACCATTTGGATTACCCTGCACCATTGTGCGTAATAAAGATAAACAAAAATTCGGTAAGGTGGCTGACGATGGCTACTTTCTAGGTTACGTGCCTGGCACACCGAATAAAAGGGTTTTTAATCTAAAAACTGGTAAAATTGAGGTTGTTTACAATGTTGAAATTACTACATACAAACCTCAACAATCAACGAGTGGTCCAACTATATTATATGATTATGATAGTGTTTTTAAATCATTTAATATTCCTGAGTTTCCAAATGCATATGATTCTCAGTTGATTCAAGTAGTAATTGGTGGAGACGATGAAGGTGAGTCTATGCCTAGATCGAATGTTGATATGACAGATGCTCCGGAAACTTCTTAAGGTGATGCTGATCCTGATTCAAGCGATAGTGACTCTGAACCCATTCAGGGGGAGGATTTCATTAATCCGTTTGCAAATCATAATATTCAGGGGGAGGTTGGATCAAACCTGGGTGACAATCTAGAAGTCGATGCTGTTGCTACTATGTCACACCCCCAAAATCCACCTGCGGAGTATCACCACTTGGAGGCGTGACTGACCAGGATCAAGCCACCAATCATATTGAACCATAAAGTAAAGCAATTAAAAGTTCAACCACACAATACAATTGGTGTCTAAAACCATTTAATAAGTCAAAGTTATCAGCGGAAGCAATCAGTTCAAAAACCAAATCATAAAGTAAAAGTGTTTAAGTTCTTCATGAACATTCATTGTCCATGCCCCACAACGACTCTTTCCCATGCAAGCTCCAGCTAAGTACCTATTGACCTGCAAATCATGTAGTAACGAGTCAACAACAAAGTTGAGCGAGTTCACAGTTGGGTGTTTGTTTTAAGTTGTTTCAAAAACAGTTTCCTTTAACTGGCATCCCTGCCGTGGGGGTTACCCCATAGTTGAAAAACGTGTTCTGTTTTAATCCCGTTTACTCTGGCAAACTAGCCATAGGGGCTTCCCCATGTTTAGTTATCTGGCTTCTCGGCCGTGGGGGCTACCCCATGTATATACTACTAGACTCGTTACCATATCGACTGCTGACTGTAGTCATGTTTATGTGCCCTGAACTGTCAATGTCTATCATCATTGACGTGCCCAGATCCATTAGTTCACGCCCGTCCTCTGCGGTACGGTGTGAGGCTTGTCAGACCTAAATAGCGCTATCTAACTAATGACCCGCTCGCCATTGGCCCGGCGATTAACTCGATATAAAAAGGTGGGACTTCGTGATAGAGTTTTGGTCTAGTTAAACTGTCCAAGAGGACGAGGAATTATATTCCTGAACCCGTACTGTCCTACCCAAGACAGGACGAGGAATCCATATTCCTTAACCCATTCCCAACCCCTGGAAATCCCATGCTTTGTAGAAAGTGTGAACTCACCTTAGGTTAGCTCGGCAGATAAACGAAAGGTCAATCGAGCTGCTAGAGGTCAACCATGTCCTAACATGGTTACCATACAAGTCAGGTCTAGGTTCAAGTAGTGCACGTATGCTTACACAGAGATAACAAGTTATGAACAATTATTGATCATGGCATAGACATAGAACACTTTAAAAGATAACTGTTTAGCATATGAGGTCCAATCATAACTAGGCCCAACATGTTGTGCGATCAGCACAACCTTGTGCGATCGAATCATAAGTCCGGCCCAATAAAGAAAATAGTCCAGCATGTAAACGGCCCAATCAAATAAACAGATAACATATCTTGTGCGATCCGTTTGAGCTTGTGCGACTGAGTTGTCCTTGTGCGATCCGGATAACTTGTGCGACTGGGTTTTGGGCCATTCGGTCCAATAACATGTTAAGTTCAAACGGTGTGTAAGGCCCAAGATCTTATGCGATCGGCACCATCTTGTGCGATCCACTAGATCTTGTGCGATCATGCAAAGGCTGTGTTGTACTCAGTGTTTAATCAGTTGTACTCTATAACTTGTGCGATTGTCTTGTGCGATCAGATCAAGTCTTGTGTGACTTGATCTTGTGCGACCGACAAACTTGTGCGATTTGTTTTAATATCCGAAAGTTATGCTAATCAGTTACATGGTTTCCATATTTGCACCCAATCAATCAACAACCAACAGTTTTAGATTATGCAAACTATCGATCAAACAAGGGTTTTATCATCTAATTCATATAAACCCTAATTACCTTCAAAACATGAACAATAACTTATTAAATCATATTGTTTGGTCCGATTACATGAACATACAGCCGATTACATACATTCTATCCTAAATCATTATGCAAACATTCCGAAAACAAGACATGATAGCCGATTAACATCATCATACACATCCGATTCACTAGAACATCATCATTCACACAAACTATTCTAGTTATCACATAAATTCATGGCATCCATAATATAATCTAACATACGGTTGATAGTTACAAACACTAACCAAACCATTCAGATCCAAACACATATATGACCGACCACATATCATTCATCTCAACATAACACTACATCATCACCCGAATAAAAACACATATCATGAAACACTAACCGATTAGAGATGGATGAGGGTGATCCGAATCAAAAGCTTCGATGGGGATGGGGTGTTGTTTGGCGTCGGCTTCGAGAGGAGAGAAAGAGAGCTAGGGTTTTGTGTGTGTGTTGTGTTTTGCAAGTTGTGAGAAACAAAACTCCCTAAAGGATCAATGTATGCGTATAGTAGGAGTGGGCCGAACCCAGCTTTGGGCTGCCCTCGGTTCGATTACAAATGGTGTGGCCCGAATGGGCTTGTGCGATTGGGTTATTGTTGTGCAATCGGTTCGTTTGTATACATACTTACACGCATTCACATAATCAGATAACATAATAACATAACATTCCCTTGATCATCAAAGTTCATATAATCACATAGAATTCACATACGTTACTTTAACACAAAGAAAAGGTTTTAAATACGAGTTGTCACATTATCCCCAAGTTGAAAGAAATTTCATCCCGAAATTTGATACGTACTCACTGAGGAAGCTAGTTTGCATGGTTTTCCTGGGGTGTCACATCCTCCCCCCGTTGATCTGGATTTTCGGGAATTCCGTAGCTTCAGCCTCAGTAGTGGTTGTACTGTTTGCGAATAGTTGGGGATACTTTTGTTTCATTTGATCTTCGCGTTCCCAGGTGAACTCTGGGCCACGACGGGAGTTCCAACGAACTCGAACGAGAGGTATTCTGGTGCGCTTGAGGACCTTAACGTCCCGGTCCGTGATTTCAACTGGTTCCTCGACGAATCGCAACTGCTCGTCGATAGTGAGCTCCTTCAAAGGAACTATGAGGGTCTCATCTGACAGACACTTCTTCAGATTCGACACGTGGAAAACGTTGTGAACTGCACTGAGTTCTGCTAGTAGGTTCAGTTTGTAGGCCATCTTGCCTATTTTCTCTATGATGTCGAATGGTCCAACCTATCGTGGGTTAAGTTTGCCTCGTTTGCCAAAACAAACAACACCCTTCCAGGGTGAGACTTTGAGTAGCACTCGATCCCCAACCTGGAACTCGAGTGGTTTCCTGCCCTTATCGACGTAACTTTTCTGACGGTCACGAGCTGCCACCATTCGTTGTCGTATTTGAGCAATCCTTTCTGTTGTGTCCACAACAAGTTCTGGGCCCGTGATCTGACTATCACCCACCTCTGCCCAACAAAGAGGTGACCGGCATTTACGCCCGTACAATGCCTCAAACGGAGCAGCTTTAATGCTGGTGTGGTAGCTGTTATTGTACGAAAATTCCACAAGTGGCAGATGCTTTTCCCAGCCGTTGCCAAAGTCGATTACACACGCCCGAAGCATGTCTTCTAAAGTTTGAATAGTGCGCTCAGACTGTCCATCCGTCTGAGGGTGATAAGCTGTGCTCATATCTAAGCGTGAGCCAAAGGACTTGTGCATTGCTTGCCACAGTTCAGAAGTAAAACTTGCATCACGATCAGAGATAATAGAGGTGGGCACCCCGTGCCTCGAGACAACTTCCTTAAGATAAACGTCTGCTAAAGTGGAGAACTTATCCGTTTCCTTGATAGCCAAGAAGTGTGCAGACTTTGTGAGTCGATCCACGATCACCCAAATAGTGTCATTTCCGTGCTGAGATCTAGGTAGGCCAGTAACGAAATCCATGGAAATCTGCTCCCATTTCCATTGTGGTATCTCAGGTTGTTGGAGTAGGCCTGAAGGTTTCTGGTATTCAGTCTTGACTCTCGCACAGGTCAAGCACTTGCTGACGTAAGTTGCTTTGTGGGCCTTCATGCTAGGCCACCAATACGTAGTTTTGATATCGTGGTACATCTAATCCGAACCAGGATGTACTGAGTAGCGAGACTTGTGTGCCTCATCCATCACAAGCTCTCGTAGGTTGCCATAGAGTGGGACCCAAATGCGTCCTGTTACGTAGTAAGCACCGTCTTCCCTTTGTTCTAATCGTTGCCTTGAGCCGCGTAGGGCTTCAGCCCTGATGTTTTCTGGTTTCAATGCTTCTACCTGAGCATCTCGTATCTGGGAAGGAAGACTAGATTGGATAGTGAGTTGTAAAGCTCGTACGCGTTTAGGGGTAGTATCCTTTCGACTGAGGGCATCGGCCACCACGTTGGCTTTGCCCGGATGGTATCTGATCGAGCATTCGTAGTCATTCAGTAGCTCGACCCATCATCGTTGTCGCATATTCAGTTCCTTCTGTTTGAAGATGTGCTCGAGACTCCTGTGATCGGTGTAAATGGCGCAATTGGTACCGTACAGGTAATGTCTCCATATCTTAAGCGCAAAAACAATAGCTCCCAGCTCTAAATCGTGTGTCGTGTAGTTCTTTTCATGAACTTTAAGTTGGCGTGAGGCGTAGGCTATGACCTTGTCACGTTGCATCAACACACATCCAAGACCCTGAATGGATGCGTCGCAATAGACCACAAAATCGTCTGTGCCCTCTGGCAATGAAAGAATAGGTGCGCTGCAAAGTCTATCCTTTAGGTGCTGAAATGCTGATTCTTGTGCATCACCCCATCGATAAGTAACGCCCTTCTGCGTTAGTGAAGTGAGAGGTTGCGCAATCTTGGAGAAGTCCTTAATGAACCTTCTATAGTAACCTGCCAAACCCAAGAATTGGCGAATTTCCGTTGGTGTGAGAGGTGCAGGCCAGTTCTTAATCGAGTCTACCTTAGATGGATCAACATGAATCCCATCCTTGTTTACCACCTGGCCTAGGAAATGGACTTCACGAAGCCAGAAGTCACATTTCGAGAACTTTGCATAAAGTTGCTCTGTACGTAGAAGTTCCAAGATAAGTCGCAAATGCTGTTCGTGTTCCTCCTTACTCTTAGAATAGATCAGGATGTCGTCAATGAAGAAAATAACAAACTTGTTTAGGTAAGGCTTGCACACTCGATTCATAAGGTCCATGAAAACCGTAGGTGCGTTTGTAAGCCCAAAAGGCATGACCAAAAACTCGTAGTGTCCATACAGAGTTCTAAAGGCTGTTTTGGAGACGTCCTCTTCTCGGACTCTCAGCTGGTGATATCACGATCTCAGATCAATCTTCGAGTATTAGCTCGACCCTTGCAGTTGGTCGAATAGGTCGTCGATGCGTGGAAGAGGATAGCGATTCTTCACGATTACCTTGTTGAGTTCGCGATAATCTATGCACATACGAAAGGTACCGTCTTTCTTCTTCACAAACAAGACTAGAGCTCCCCAGGGCGAAGAGCTAGGACGAATGAAACCCTTATCCAAGAGTTCTTGTAGTTGCGTAGACAGTTCTTTTAGTTCTGATGGAGCTAAGCGATACGGTGCACGAGCTATAGGTGCTGCTCCAGGAGCTAGCTCGATTTGAAACTCAACTTGACGATGAGGCGGAAGACCAGGTAGTTCCTCATGAAATACCTCAGGATAATCGCGTACAAATGGAAAATCTTCTATCTTCTTCTCTTTCTTTGAGGTGTCAGTAACGAGAGCCAAAATAGCAGTGTGGCCCTTTCGTAAACACTTCTGGGCCTTAAGGAAGGAGATGATACTCTCAACAGCACCTCTCTTGTCGCCACGAATCATGAGAGGTTCATCACCTGAGTGAGGAATACGGACAATCTTCTCGTTGCAAAGAATCTCTGCTCGGTGTTGGGATAACCAATCCATTCCAATGACAATATCGAAACTACCCAGGACAATAGGAATAAGGTCGATAGAGAAGGTGTGACCAGCAAGAACAAGATTACAACCTTTGACTACGTGTGTGGCCTCTAAACTCTTACCATTAGCTAGCTCTACAGTGTGTTTGGTGTTAAAAAATGTTGGGGTACGCTTAAGCATTTGACTAACTTTTAGGGACACCTAGCTAGTATCAGCACCCGAATCAAATAAGACAGTAACATAAAAGTTGTCGAGAAGGAACTTACCCGTCACCACGTTATTATCATTCCTAGCTTCACCCTGGCCAATAACGAATACACGACCCCTTGCACCATTGCCGTTGTTACCCCCGTTGTTCCCATTCCCCTGGTTGTTATTATTGTTGTTGTTGTTCTGGTTCCGGTTTAGTTGGGGACAATCTCTCTTGAAGTGGCCTTCAGCTCCACACTGAAAGCACCCTTTGTTGTTACCTTGCTGCTGCTGCTGCTGCTGCTGGCGTTGTGCTTGTGGGGTTTGTTGTTGCTGATGATTCTGGTTTGCGGGGTATAAACTTCTGCAATCCTTTGCGGCGTGGCCTGGCTTGTTGCACCGATGACAGTTACTCCTGGTGCATGGCCCGCTGTGGTGTAGGTTACAGCGATTGCATTTGGGGTGATTTCCCTTGTACCCACCATGACTTTGACTACCAGATGATTGCTGACTAGGGCTCTTGTAGTCGTCAGTCCTTCTCTGCTGAGACTGAGATTGAACAGAAGTCGAACCTTTGCTTGAAGCTCCATCCCATTTCCGCTTGTTGTCACTAGGAGCATCTGAAGTAGCTGTAGCACTTATACGTTTTGGTAACCTGTTCTGCTCCACCGCCTGATCAGTGAGATGATGAGCCAGCTGTACAACTTGTTGGATGGTGGCGAGGTTAGCTGAAGTCACATGACTTTGAATCTCTGGCACTAAGCCCTTAAGATATAGTTCGATACGCTTAATGGGAGGATCCACCATGGTAGGGCACAAAATAGCCAGCTCATTCGATCTTTTTGTATACGCCTCAATTTCCGACCCCGTCATCTTGAGGTTGAAGAACTCTACCTCCAGCTTATGAATGTCATCACGATTGCAGTACTCTTCCTTAATCATTTCCTTGAAGTTGTTCCACGGGGTGGCGTTAGCAGCAACCAACCCCAGCATTTGGACTTGAGCGTTCCACCACGTGAGCGCTAAACCCTCGAGAGTACCGGTAGCATACTTCACCCTGCGAGCCTCAGGGCATTCACACATCTCGAAAACAGATTCGAGCTTTTCAAACCAGTGGAGGAGACCTACTGCTCCTTCAGTGCCGCTGAAAGTAGTTGGTCGGCAGTCCATAAAAGTTTTGAAAGTGCACACAGGTGGTTGTGCAGGTTGACCTGCCGTGAGAGTAAGAAAGGACAAAGTTTAACACAAAGGTTGGTTCACGAGAGTAGGACCTAAAGATCCTAGCATGAGTTTAGACTGCAGGGTATACCTCTCGCTTGTGCGGCTACAAGTGCCGCAGCAACTTGTTGGTTAATCAGAGCCGTCAACTGGGCTTGAGTCATGTTAACGCGTCCACTCATGATCTTCATATTAAAGGAAAACATGAGTGAGAGAGGTTCGTGAAAGTGCGATGACAGAAGAGAGTAAGCACACATGTGTTTTCAAGCTATAGTTGCTACGCTTATCTAAGCATATCATAAGCAATGTTCTATGTAATCTAGCAAGTAGGCAATAAAACATAAACCATATCACCTAGAATGTCGAGTCTTGCACGTGGAGCGAAGCGTCGTTGTGGACCGTTGAGCACTGTTCAGGTTATAGTCTGGTTTTAATAAAAACGTTTTCCCTTATTAAAACCAAGTTCTCTATAACCAATGGCTCTGATACCAATCTGTCACATCCCCAAAATCCACCTGCGGAGTATCACCGCTTGGAGGCGTGACTGACCAGGATCAAGCCACCAATCATATTGAACCATAAAGTAAAGCAATTAAAAGTTCAACCACACAATACAATTGGTGTCTAAAACAATTTAATAAGTCTAAGTTATCAGCGGAAGCAATCAGTTCAAAAACCAAATCATAAAGTAAAAGTGTTTAAGTTCTTCATGAACATTCATTGTCCATGCCCCACAACGACTCTTTCCCATGCAAGCTCCAGCTAAGTACCTATTGACCTGCAAAGCATGTAGTAACGAGTCAGCAACAAAGTTGAGCGAGTTCACAGTTGGGTGTTTGTTTTAAGTTGTTTCAAAAACAGTTTCCTTTAACTGGCATCCCTGCCGTGGGGGTTACCCCATAGTTGAAAAACGTGTTCTGCTTTAATCTCGTTTACTCTGGCAAACCAGCCGTGGGGGCTACCCCATGTATATACTACTAGACTCGTTACCATATCGACTGCTGACTGTAGTCATGTTTATGTGCCCTGAACTGTCAATGTCTATCATCATTGACGTGCCCAGATCCATTAGTTCACGCCCGTCCTCTGCGGTACGGTGTGAGGCTTGTCAGACCTAAATAACGCTATCTAACTAATGACCCGCTCGCCATTGGCCCGGCGATTAAGTCGATATAAAAAGGAGGGACTTCGTGATGGAGTTTTGGTCTAGGTAAACTGTCCAAGAGGACGAGGAATTATATTCCTGAACCCGTACTGTCCTACCCAAGAAAGGATGAGGAATCCATATTCCTTAACCCATTCCCAACCCCTGGAAATCCCATGCTTTGTAGAAAGTGTGAACTTACCTTAGGTTAGCTCGGCAGATAAACGAAAGGTCAATCGAGCTGCTAGAGGTCAACCACGTCCTAACATGGTTACCATACAAGTCAGGTCTAGGTTCAAGTAGTGCACGTATGCTTACACAAAGATAACAAGTTATGAACACGTATTGATCATGGCATACACATAGAACACTTTAAAAGATAACTGTTTAGCATATGAAGTCCAATCATAACTCGGCCCAACATGTTGTGCGATCAGCACAACCTTGTGCGATCCACATCATGTTGTGCGATCGAATCATAAGCCCGGCCCAATAAAGAAAATAGTCCAGCATGTAAACGGCCCAATCAAATAAACAGATAACATATCTTGTGTGATTCGTTTGAGCTTGTGCGACTGAGTTGTCCTTGTGCGATCCGGATAACTTGTGCGACTGGGTTTTGGGCCATTCGGTCCAATAACATGTTAAGTTCAAATGGTGTGTAAGGCCCAAGATCTTGTGCGATCATGCAAACGTTGTGTTGTACTCAGTGTTTAATCAGTTGTACTCTATAACTTGTGCGATTGTCTTGTGCGATCAGATCAAGTCTTGTGTGACTTGATCTTGTGCGACCGACAAACTTGTGCGATTTGTTTTAATATCTGAAAGTTATGCTAATCAGTTACATGGTTTCCATATTTGCACCCAATCAATCAACAACCAACAGTTTTAGATTATGCAAACTATCGATCAAACAAGGGTTTTATCATCTAATTCATATAAACCCTAATTACCTTCAAAACATGAACAATAACTTATCAAATCATATTGTTTGGTCCGATTACATGAACATACAGCCGATTACATACATTCTATCCTAAATCATTATGCAAACAATCCGAAAACAAGACATGATAGCCGATTAACATCATCATACACATCCGATTCACTAGAACATCATCATTCACACAAACTATTCTAGTTATCACATAAATTCATGGCATCCATAATATAATCTAACATACGGTTGATAATTACAAACACTAACCAAACCATTCAGATCCAAACACATATATGACCGACCACATATCATTCATCTCAACATAACACTACATCATCACCCGAATAAAAACACATATCATGAAACACTAACCGATTAGAGATGGATGAGGGTGATCCGAATCAAAAGCTTCGATGGGGATGGGGTGTTGTTTGGCGTCGGCTTCGAGAGGAGAGAAAGAGAGCTAGGGTTTTGTGTATGTGTTATGTTTTGCAAGTTGTGAGAAACAAAACTCCCTAAAGGATCAATGTATGCGTATAGTAGGAGTGGGCCGAACCCAGCTTTGGGCCGCCCTCGGTTCGATTACAAATGGTGTGGCCCGAATGGGCTTGTGCGATTGGGTTATTGTTGTGCAATCGTTTCGTTTGTATACATACTTACATGCATTCACATAATCAGATAACATAATAACATAACATTCCCTTGATCATCAAAGTTCATATAATCACATAGAATTCACATACGTTACATTAACACAAAGAAAAGGTTTTAAATACGAGTTGTCACATACTACACGAGAAAATAGGGATCATCCAGTTGACATGATACTTGGGGATCCTACTGCAGGTGTTCAGACGAGAAGAAGCATAGCTGCGAATTCTGGATTATTTGTTTCGATTGAGAAGACTGGGATCGTGAATGAATGTTTGTATAGTTGTTTTATTTCCCAAGAGGAGCCGAAGAACATTCATATGGCTCTTAAAGACAATTCATGGGTTGAAGCTATGCAAGAGGAATTGGCCTAGTTTGCAAAGTTGACAGTTTGGGAGTTAGTTGACCTTCCTAAAGGTGAAAGAGAAATTGGCACCAAATGGGTATTTAGCTGTAAGAAGGATGAAAGAGGGATAGTAACGCGAAACAAGGCTCGATTAGTTGTCAAAGGTTTCAATCAGCAAGAAGGGATTGATTACAATGAAGTGTTTGCACCAGTGGCAAGGTTGGAGGCAATTCGTTTGTTTCTAGCTTTCGCTTCATTCAAGGGCTTCAAAGTTACCAACTAGACGTGAAGAGTGCGTTTCTTTACGGGAAAGTCCAAGAAGTGGTGTATGTCTCACAACCAGATGGGTTCGTTGATCCAGATTATCCAGATCGAGTTTACAAACTTGATAAGGCTTTGTATGGATTACATCAAGCTCCCAGGGCGTGGTACGAGACACTGTCTACACATCTGATCAAGCATGGTTTTGAAAGAGGTCAGATTGACAGTACACTATTCGTCAAGAGGAAGAAGGAAGATTTTCTGCTAGTACAGGTGTACGTGGATGACATCATCTTTAGGTCATCAGATGAAAACATGTGTAAAGAGTTCGAGCAGGTAATGAAGAGCAAGTTCGAAATGAGCGCTATAGGTGAGCTGTCTTACTTTCTGGGATTACAAGTTGAACAGAAGGAGGATGGGATGTTTATTCATCAAACAAAGTATGTGTATGACATTTTGAGTCGGTTCAAAATGAATGATTGCTCTACTTTCAACACACCCATTTGCGAAAATCACAATCTTGGCCCAGATCACGAAAGTACTGAAGACGTTGATCCAATACAATACAGGGCAATGATTGGTTCTCTAATGTACTTGACTGCTTCAAGACCTGACATCATGTTTGCCGTATGCTTGTGTGCCAGATATCAGGCGAATCCAAAAGAGTCACACATGAAAGCAGTGAAGCGGATTCTTCGTTACTTGAAGGGGAAACCTAAACTTGGGTTGTGGTATCCAGCTGATAGTGATCTGAATTTTGTTGCTTACACTGACTCAGACTTTGGAGGATGCAAGTCAAATAGAAAGTCTACAATAGGTGGTTGTCAGTTCTTAGGAGGCAGGATTGTCTCTTGGCAATGCAAGAAGCAATCTTGTGTATCTACCTCTACGTGTGAAGCTGAATATATTGCTGCGGGTAGCTGCTGCTCTCAGGTTCTCTGGATTCAACAACAGATGCGCGATTACGGTTTGGATTTCACTCGTACTCCTATTATGATAGACAATAATGCCACGATTTCCATAACTAATAATCCCGTGAAACACAGTCGCACAAAACATATTGACATACGTCATCATCTTATACGGGATTGTGCTGAAAAGAGACTAATTGAATTACATCGAGTCGACACAGAATATAACCTGGCAGATCTTTATACTAAAGCATTTGACAGGGCTCGCTTTGAACATTTAGTCGAACTCAACGGGATGAGGAATCCTGAATAACTGGTTTTTCATAAGAATTTTTGTAAAGAGTTTACTGCTTTTCTTAAAAATCAAAAATACAAAAACTTTGGAAAAATAAAAAACATAAAAAAATAGAAAATTAAAAATGAGTTATCACTGTGTGAAAAAGAAGAAAGGATAGTATATCAGCAAGTTAGACTGTCACACTGAAAATGAATGAAAATTGCTTAAGTGTGATAGCAGCTTCATCATACGATGTACCAGTAGGCAAAAAGCATGAAATAATCAACTTACCAAAGTGATATAAACCTAAATGAACTGAATATGAGTGGGGAACACATCAGTGGTGTATGGTTTAATGACCTTAAATCTTGCGTTGATAGATTGCCAAAATCTGAAGTTTTGGGTCTTTATACTGTTATTTCATCTGGGGATATCAGGGTTGTCCTTCTGCTGCATCCAGATACATGCTGACCTAGACACAACCAGGATATCTTAAAAGAGCAAAAAAATGCCAAATCCCATAAATGAAGAAGCTCTCATAGAGAGTAATTCAAATGTGCAAAATGCATAAATCGTACCAAAAATTGGTATTTGTCTTAGCCCTCGTTAGATATTTTGGTCTCTTTGCTGTACGGAAGTACTGACCTGTTCACCAATTATCTAAACGTTGAAAAATAAAACGGATGAATTCAGTATACTCACCTACTACGATGAATCTTTGTGCATACATTGATCGTGGGGGTATATCCTGAAGTGGGACACACTAGTATATCAGAATAATATTACCTTAACGTATCATACGGTAATGGTACTTGAAATGTTCATGCATTTTGTTTAAGTGGACAAACATACTGGTAATCGTCTTGGACTGCTTTTCACGAAAAATTAAATATAGAATTATCTAATAATGTGAAACAATTTGATTGTGCTGATATGATCTTCTTACCAGTGATTCTCACAAGAATAGAGTGTTTATTGCTTTTGTTATTTACTTGCTTTCAGAAAATTATAAAAATCCAAAAATAGTGTCTTTTTCTGTTTAAAAATTCTTAATGTACGGAAAACTGTTATTCTTGGAGGAATTGTTACTGATAGGGGGAGACGGTGTTAGAAAGTGAGTTCAAAATTTTAAACCATGCAGGTTCTTGTGTGTTGGACAAAAAAGTTTTGCGTGTTGGTGTTAAAATTGAGAATGCTTAATCTGTGATACAGTTTAACTATCTCTTGAAAAATAATAATTTATTTAACTGTGTTGAAAAATTCTTATGGTTTCTCGAGATGTTTGTTTTATAGTATACAGGTTGAAGCGGTATGTTGCTTAGAAGTTGCTGTGAAGATGAGAGTTTGATTGGATGCATGGTAGAACCTCCTTTCTACATTGCAGACAAAGTTGAAGAGTTTGAAGATTGCTATACATATGCTGAACTGGAGTTAACTCAAATGCTAAAGTTTTTGAAGATTTGGTGATTGGATGCATCAGCTTAGGGGGAGTCTGTTGCTGACAGAAGCTATCCAAAGACCAAAGACAGTGCAAGACTACTTGAAGATTGCAAGAAGACTGAAGACAAAGTTATTTTATGAAGCTATTGTCAAGGGGGAGTTTGTTGGTGCATGTTTGTGACAACAGCTTAGATTTAGTCTTTGGATATCTTGTAATTAGTTAAACGATAAACGGTTAGCGGTTTTAGCTTTGTAATAGTGAGTAATAGAGTTTGGGCTAAACAAAACCCACTTTGGGTCTAGGGGGGACGAATTAGGCCATAGCCCATGTAGGAACCCAAGCCTAAAGTAGCAACCTTGTGTTATATAAACAAGGCTTTGCTTTAGGGTTTAGGTTGATCAGCCAAAACAGATTTTGAGAGAGAGTAATTTCGTGAGAGCAATAGGCTTGGACGAAATTGTGTTGGTTAGGGTTTTGATTGATTGTAATTCAGTTTGATTGATAATCAATAGAAACCCGGTTTGATTGGAATTGTTGTTTCTGTTCTTCTACTTGTTTCTGTGATATTCTAATCAAGAGGATTCCGCACTCTTGATTAGATTGACAATTCTGTGAAAGATCCATACATCAAGGGGAACTACACATTCCTCTCGACGAGATTCAAATCGATGAAATGATGCACTTTGTCGACAAACCTGTGGAGATAGTGGACCGTACATTCAAACAGTTGAAGAACAAACGGATTCGATTGGTCAAAGTTCACTGGGAATCCAAACGTGGCCTCGAGTTTACTTGGGAACGTGAGGACCAGATGAAGACGAAATATCCGCATTTGTTTTCACAAGTTTCCTTTAAGTAAAAAATTTCAGGACGAAGTTTCCTAAAGTTGGGGAGACTGTGACATCTGTGTATTTTAACCCTTGTACTGTTCCGAACAACTTTGTATTTAATAAAATATGATGTTTCAATTTCAATATGTGTTTAATTATTTGTGACATTAGTACGTTTTCAATCATTGTTCAATTCCGAACTCTCAAACCTGTTCTGGAAGTGAAATCATAAACCGTTACGTAAACATAATCAGTTTAACGCGACGTACACTCCGGAACTGTGACATAAGCCAAACATACCCTAAATACCCTTTAGATAACTTAGAAATAAGTTTCGAAGGATTCGGTATGGCAAAAACATGTTTATTTGAACTAAAGAACTAATTGCGACAAAACTGCGAAACGAACGTTGGTGACCTCCCGGATAATATTTAAACCCTAAAAATATTCTGTTATGATTAAAATTTTATTTTTACTCAGTTTCGTGTTGAAAAATAAATTAAAACGCTTAAAAACGTTATTTTTCAAGTTTAAGCGCGTACCGCGTGTTACTGCGCAACACAATGCTGATACTGCAAAACGCAGATAACACAACCAGTCTCGGCAACTGAAATTTATTTCAGTAATATTTTGGCGACTTTATTTTTATAGAATAATAAAAATAATTTAGAACGCCATAAACCGGGATTTAAACGCTAGATAAAATACCCGGTATCCAGTTAAATACCTGTTTTTATCTAATTTATCAATCAAAATTACATTTAACCCCCCCCCCTTTTCAAATTTACGGTCACCTTATGTGGCCCCCACTCAAAGATTTGATCTTTTGATTGTATGGACACTTGTAGATGCATGCTATCCTCCATATCTCTTTATATCTTCCAAATCTCTACATATAATCTTTCAATATCACTTCATATCTTCCAAAGACCACAATCTTCACTCAATCTCCTTCCCTCCTCTCTCCAAAACCATAACCCCCCTCCCATCACCTCCATCTTCATCTTCAACCTTGTTCTTGAAGAATCCAACTCCATTTCAAGCAAACTTCAAGTTGGTGTGAAGATCCAAAGGAGTTTCCAAGGTGCTTTCAAGTGATTTTAAGCTCCATATCATCAAAATCTCATCCAAAAACTTACTTAAATCTTGAAGGTATAAAGTTTATGTTTAAATCATACTCTTGATTCTTGGTTGTTCTTAATGATTGGAAGTTTCTCTTGAATCTTGGAATTTTTAACAAACTTGAAATCTAAAAAGAAATGGGTCTTGATACAAAATAAAAAGGGTGATGTATATGTGTGTATATAACCGTACATATATATATATATGTGTATGAGCTTTGAGTTTGATTTCTTGATAAGTACTTGTTTAGGATGTTTGCTTGCATGAACAAGATTATGTACTAGTATGTTAGAGATATAAAGAATTGATTAAATCATGAGTTATACTTTGGAATAATTCTAGTATTTTGACATGTAAATGGCTAAAAATTTATTAGACATATTTGAGAATTTTTAAGTTGTTGCTTGTTCTTGAATGATAGTTAAAATGCAAGGGTTTGATGATTTATGCATGATATGATAAATGTTCAAATACATCAGCAAATAAACATGAATAAGTTGCATATTTGATGCATTTAGATTCATATAAAATGATGTTGATATGATAGTGTGCTTTAGACACTTGTACATAAGAATACATGTTGATTTAAAGTTCAAGAAATGATAAAAAAATGATTGTATGACAAAAATATTTTAGAACAGATTATAAACACTAAAAATAACATTATTTGATATATTATAATGGCATGAAACTTTGACATAGGTTTGATAGCTTTGCATGTTGTACATATAGCTTAAAAAGTGGTAAAATATGTGAAATTTGCATGATTTATGTGCTTTATGTGAGACCTTCACTATCATGAGTATAACCACTATTTTATTCAGTAAATAACATGGGTTATGTTAAAATATCAAGTCATTTCGATTTGGGATGGTTAGGGTAACGTTTGATGCAAAACTATGCGGTAAAACGGTTAAAATTCGGCTTTTCGGAGGATTTTCATAAAACTGTTTTAGATCAGTAAGTAAACTGATATTTTTGATGTATAAATAAGTATTTTAACTTATACTAAGTTTACTTGGTGTTTGGTTAGTCATACGTGAATTCCGGCGCCCAATAACGTTACCGAATCGCTAAAATACGTGTTTTTCAACATACACTATAATGAGTTGTTCATGGGTAAATTTTATGTGTTACAATGTGTTATGTGTTTTATAATATGTGTATGATGACATGTTTATAGTTGACAAGATTATGTGTGTTACGATATTTATATTATGTCACAAAAAGTATATATTACGACGTTCAAATCGTAGATATATTGCTTATAACATGATGAGGGTCACCAATAAAATCGTTCAAGTCGCAAAGCTTTTTAAAATATATATGAACTCATATATATATATATAAATACACCAATATAATAAAAAATAATAACTTTTCGAGAAATCTCAAGGTTATGTGATAATTCTAAGTATCGGAGAAACTTATGTATTTTTGTGAGTTTTGATTATTAAATCGTTCTTATTTAATTTAGGACGAATAAACAATTTGAGGGATTGTGTTAACATATAAAAATGCACCCAAAGGTGAGTACATAGATCCCCTATTTTTACATGTTTTGTGGTAACTATGTGAGTACATAGCTCCCCTATTTTACTG
Organism: Helianthus tuberosus; assembly: GCA_030545235.1. NCBI lineage: Eukaryota > Viridiplantae > Streptophyta > Magnoliopsida > Asterales > Asteraceae > Helianthus > Helianthus tuberosus. The sequence continues at coordinate 21,790 of JARYGA010027238.1, read as the reverse complement.
TTTTCGATTGTTTTGGGGTGATTCATATGTATCAAAACGATTTCGATATTTTAACGATGATTTCAAAAACGATTAAGATAGTTTATACTAAATTAATAACGATTTCGACAATGTGAATGAACTTGTTGGTTGTAGTTACATAACAAATGACGTTCATTAATTTTGGCCGAACTGACCAGTATTAGGTTATGGTACCATAGGATCTGATAAATCCCGTTATCAGACTGCACCCATGGTTATGTGTGGGTTAGGTGGGTAACAACTGAATCTGTGATTGTTAACTTACCCTTTGGTGGTTTGTTAATGCGAGAAGCAAGATAGTCGAGTCACGAAGGTTTGAATGTTATTAGCGAGACGACCAAAAATAGTTTTCACAATTAAAACGAGGATGATTTAAATGAGTTAAACGAGTTAACGATTTTGAAACGATGTCACTTAACGATGTTTTCGAAAGGATATAAACCATACGAGTTTTATTAACGAGTTAATACGAGATGTTTTACAATTTGGTTTACTAAAACAAATGTTTTTGGGATAAGAATCATGGCCACGAGGTTTTATAAATTATAACCCGCTTGATTTGATGTAGTTAATTATGTTGCAATATTATACTCTTATCAAAACAAGGTCTTTAATAAGGTATTGCAACATGTAAACTAGCCATGAATCCGATACTCTTATAAAACCTATGTACTCGCCAACATTTCTTTGCTGACCTTGTTTTTACATATGTTTCAGGTGATGTTGCTTGATGTTGATTGCTAGGATGCATGAGTCACATAGGTTCTGGACGGGGCCTTAGTGACATAATAACAATGATAGTCGATATATAACTTGCTTGTTTCATGCTAAAACTATGTAAATTACTTAATGAAAAAATAAAACGAAACTCTTTTGTATCCATGGTTGTGAAACAATAATTCTGTTACAACACTCCCCGACGTTTCCGCCACGATTTGTTGTTTTACGTGGTCGGGGTGTGACATAACCCGTGTGACGAATACATTGATATCCCTTGAGCTCCGCGAGCTCAAAACAAATTGTTATAATTTCCATTGATGTCGAATAAAATACAATGAAGGGGTTGTAGCATGGCCCATGCCATATCATCCCTTGGAATAAGACAAATGTCAAACGACAGAGTTTATTGTAATCATTTCCAATAACTAAGATAAGGTAAGGTGTCATAGACGCCAAAGAACCAGCCCATGTACAAGAATTCTGAGAATGTTGAGGAAAATCCTCCATGAGTGGCCAACAAGTTTTGTTTGCTTTCAGTGACTAGTATCGATCGACTCGAGTTATAGATAGAATGTTAGGTGTGAATAATACGTGTGGTCTTCCGGTATCGTAGAGTGTTATAGTAACCATTCCGGTTAGCGTTCTACTAGATAAAAACTTTAACAACTTAAGAATTTTCAAATGGATTAGTGATCATGAGCTTGACCCGCAAAGCCCACCAGGATTTCCATACACTACAAGTTGTTATTACGTGGGCCCCCGTAATAATAAATTGTCTTGTATGGTCACCCTAGCATTCTCTCGTTCAAGCAGCCGATTAGTCAAAGAGAGGACACTATTGTCTATGTACCTTCATCATAAGAGGGACCATCATGATGGTCCACGTGCTAACGCCCGTTGTCATTATTTGTGAAAGGGCACAACGTTAGCTGAAATAGAAATAAAAGAATTCGTAATAATAACAACTGGAGGGGCACCTTCAAGATGAGTACTTCATCTTCCTTGTCTTGACAGGAATGTAATCGATCATGACTAATATGAATCTCAGGGACGTCATCCCTATAGTAGAGTTGTTATCCAAGGCAGCCACCTCCACCTCATCGCCACTACTAAAGCCAGACTTGTAACCATCCGAGGGAAAACAACCATCTTCCACGGGATCAATGCTTTAGGGTCTCGCTTAGGGATCACGTCCGCCATAAGCTTCGTAGTAGACGCGAGGTCATCATTCTCATCACGTGAGTCAAGTGTAATAATAGAATTCATAGTCGAAGGTATTTTCGTTCATGGCAAAATATTCCGTACAACACATATATATAGATATATATATATATATAATCTTTAAATCTCATGCTGTTTTTGTTCTCATGTTACACATGTACTTCCTAATGTTTCGAGTCTATTCCTTATAGACTAACCATGTATTGATCCTTATCTGTTACTTATGATTGAGCTCGCGTGATAGATCCTCATGTTATAGCGATACAATGAAAACCTTTTGTCATTTGTCATACTTTTGAAAACACTTTTGTAATGTTATCAATTTTCTTTTCATGTGAGAGCCCATAGTGATTGTAGACCAAACTTTGTAAAAGTTTTTCCTGGTTCACTACAATCGGAGCTCTGATACCAATCTATCACACCCTGCTAGTTGCGGAAGCGTGTTGCATGTGACGTAAGAAAGGTAATCATTGCATCCAATCATGTATCACCGGCTCAAGACTTGTTTCCTGAAATACATGTAGTTTTAAAAAGCCAACAAAAGTTGAGCGAGTTCATCCAGTTATTGTTATCATATGAAATCTTTGAAATCTTTTAATGTAATCATGGTATGTATTAGCATTCATGGAGTTTAAGGATCTATCAGTGGGTAGCGAGCCCCCTGACATTATGTACCATAAGTACGCAACCAACCCGAGACAACTTTGACATTTTTGGGATCACAAAAGCACTCCATGGTTAACAACTAGGAGTGGAGCATGTCTCAAGCTCAATAGATCTACATCTTTTGCACCTTGGTCACTAAGTGATTAATGGTTACTATGTCATCATCTTATGTACATTGATCGTGTTATCATCTAAACCCATAGCTAAGATACCCGTAGTTTTAGCATGTATTTCCCCTCGATTGTTTTAAAAACAAAACATTGAAATCATTGAAAGGAGGGACATGATGTGACAACCCCAAATCTCAAGGTCCTTTCTCTACACATCAGTCGTCTAGCAATCATGTTTCAGCAAATCATTTTATGCTGTATTATGGACACCATTTATGTTTTGATTATGTTGGTTGTTTAATGAACAATTTAAGAGCTGTCTATGTTTCATCTTGTCATCAACCAAGTATGCTAGTTTTTCGTCGTCTTGCCTTCGACGAAGGATATTGTTCGCCGTCATTTTGTATTCGATGAAGTATGGTGGTTCTTCGTCACCTTGTATCCGACGAAAGATATTATTCGCCAAGATGGGCTTCGGCCCAAGGAAAACCCGGTCAGGGTCAGGCCCTGCTCGCACCATAAATTCACACACAGTTATGTGATTTCTCAAACCCTAGCTCCTCTTTAACTGTTGACGGCAGTGGATTCCAGACGAAGCATCATCACCTTTATTGATCAAATCTTTCCTCTTAATGTATCATCATCATCTCTCTCGGTTAGTGCAACTATCTTTAGTTTGATTACTTTTGATTGTTTTTGGTTATGTGAAGCATGTCTTGAGTTGTATACGTTGAACGTGAATATGTGTGATTGCATGATGGTTGTTTGTAGAAAGTTCTGTGGTTTAGGGTTTGTTAGAATACATAAGAATCATGTAAGATGTTGAAATTGCCAATCTTGATCAGATCCGAATGAGATGGTGATGGACTGTTATCGCATGATATAGGTTATTAGGGTGCTCGGCTCATGATCAGGAATTGCGTGATGATTAGAACTATCTAAAAGATGTTATGATATGTTATATATTATTTGAACACGTAAATTAATTATGATAAAGACACTACAAATCATTGGGTGGTGATTAGGGTTTATATGAGTTTATTAATTGTAATCTGATCTTGTGTGCCATGATATGGAAACTGTGGTGGCCTTGTGGTTTAGATGAGGAACGACGATTAGGGTTTGCAGGTGCACCATAACCATCTGATGATATCCATGACTAAACATTGATAGTTCGTCACAAACCGAGCACGATGAAGAACGTATGGTTCGTCACTAGTAGTCTCAACGAAGAATATACTTCGTCACACACCTAGTTACGACGAAGAATGGGTCCTTCGTCATACTCCAACCCGACGAAGGATAGTCCTTCGTCGCCTAGGTTCTTTCGCCATAAGAGTTATAGACAGAACAGTAAATAGACTATGATGTATATGAAGATAGATACCTGTGCTTGTAAAACTCTATCTGTTGCATGCTGACAATGTTAATCTTGACTTGACTTGTGTGGGTAGACAATACAACTGTAAATGTTTTATGTGATTTGCACATGAGATATGGACTTGTATGAGAATAGGATATGTGCTACATGTTGTACGGTGATCTTTGTGATAAATGCAATCCGGAATAATACGTGTTTCTTTATGAACCTGATGTTATTGGCCACTATTGTTGAAAACATGAACTTGTGTTATAAACGTGCATGATATCTAAATGCTTGTTATATGATATGTGACAATGGTATTACGTGTGACTTGTTGAATACATGAATTGGATATGTGTTTACGAAACTGATGTTGATTGGTAACCACGGTAGGGGTTGGTTGACCAACTTGGAACGGCTAAAGTAACTTAACAATCTGAGCAATCTAAGGTGAGTTCATTCCTCTTGAGCATGCGTCCCGGTGGTTGGGACAGTCATTGGGTATCCCTGAGAGGGATAGGTTTTTAGGTAAATCAATTGGGTATTCCTGAGAGGAATACATCTTGTGGGTAAAATCTGGAATGTTGGATAATACACTCATCCTATCACCTTTAAGTCCCATCTTGTTTGTTACCTGAGAGGTAACAAGGTTTTAGTTGGTAGCGCTATCTAGGTTTGGCACCCTCACCCCGTACCTGAGAGAACGGGTGTGAACTAATGACTCAGTAATGCCACATGCTTTGATAGGAGCATTAGGGAAATGGCAAAATAAATCTGGAGCCGTCTTGTATTCTACGTATTATCAACATTGTAATCAATGAACGGAACTAAACACTTGGTAACTAACGTTTTCGTAAAACTATGAACTCACCAGCGTTGTCTGATACACGTGTGTGCATGCTCGCAGGTTTATGAAAACCACTGATGGAACAAGACCAGTGGTTGTAATGGTAAGAATGAAAGCAGTGGGTGATTTTTACTATCAGTGGATAGCACATCAGTGGATAAAACACTGATTTTGAACAACAATGCTTATCAAGAAAATGAGAGAACAGGGGTTGACTTTCAGCAGTGGATAGAGTTTTCAGTAGAACTGATTTTGAACAAAGCAGTGCTTATCAAGAAAATGAGAGAACAGACTTTTAAGGATTTTAATGAAAAAAACATTTTTAGCTATTTTTAAGGATGGATTTTTTATTTTCTGAAAACATTTTAATGCTTTTATTCATAGAAAAACAAGATTTTGCCTGTTATTCCATGTTTAGCATGCCAATCCTAGAGATCAAGCTTTCAAAGGTGGATGTGTCTAATGCTTTGGTTAGCACATCTGCCAGCTGATCCTTAGTTGGAACATGGTGCAGAGAAATCAAACCTTTTTCATAGCAATCCCTCACAAAGTGATGTCTGATGTCAATGTGCTTGATGGTTGAGTGGGAAACTGGATTTTTGATGATATTTTCTGCCGCCTGACTATCCAACATGAGTGGTGTCTTTAAGGCATTGATACCAAAATCCAGCAACTGATTTTGAAGCCAAAGCAGTTGGGCTGTACAGCTTGCAGCAGCTATATACTCTGCCTCAGCAGTGGATGTGGAAACAACTACTTGCTTTTTGCTTTGCCAAGACACTAAACAACTGCCTAGGAATTGGCACCCTCCTGAAGTGGACTTCCTTGTCTTGTCACATCCAGCAAAGTCACTATCTGAGAAACCTGAAATCTCAATTTTACCATCAGCTGGATACCAGATACCAAGTGTGGGAGCACCTTTTAGGTATCTGAATATCCTTTTTACAGCAATAAGGTTTGACTTTTTAGGGGCTGATTGGGATATTGCACAAACACATGTTGCAAACATGATGTCTGGCCTAGATGCAGTTAGGTACAATAAAGACCCAATCATGCTTCTATATAAAGTTTGATCAACCAAATCATCCTTCTCATCAGACATGACTACTTTATTGGTTGCAATGGGTGTACTACATGGCTTACAATCATCCATCTCAAATTTCTTTAGAAGTTCTTTGGCATATTTGCCTTGATGGATAAAAGTGCCATTTTGCAGTTGCCTTACTTGGAGACCAAGAAAGCACTGGAGTTCACCCATTGCACTCATTTCAAACTCAGCTGTCATGAGTTGCCTAAACTCTTCACACATTTTGTTACATATGCTCCCAAAGATGATGTCATCCACATAGATTTGGACAATCATCAAATCCTTTCCTCTCCATTTTAAAAACAGTGTTTTATCTATTTTACCTCTTGTGAAACCAATGGAAAGTAGAAAGGTGGAAAGAGTTTCATACCAGGCCCTTGGTGCTTGTTTCAGGCCATACAAAGCTTTATTCAGCTTGTAGACATGATTTGGATTAAATGGATCCTCAAATCCTGGAGGTTGACAAACATAAACCTCCTCTTGAATCTTACCATAGAGGAATGCACATTTGATATCCATTTGGTACACCTTGATGTTGTGGTTGACAGCAAAGGCCAGAAATAGTCTGATTGCTTCAAGTCTTGCTACAGGGGCAAATGTTTCATCATAATCAATGCCCTCTTCTTGTCTGAACCCTTGAACCACAAGCCTGGCTTTATTCTTGACAACAATACCCCTTTCATCAGTTTTATTTTTGAAGACCCATTTTGTACCAATAGGACTTACACCCTCTGGCAATGGTACAAGTTCCCAAACTTGTTGTCTTCTAAACTGTTGGAGCTCCTCTTGCATGGCTTCTACCCAGCTGTTGTCTTTTAGTGCCTCTTGGTACTTGACTGGCTGATGGAGAGATAGAAAACCAGCAAAAAGACAACTGTTTTGGGATTGACTTCTTGTGAGCACCCCTTCATTGATGTTGCCAATGATTTGGTCTGGTGGATGAGATTTCAAGAAGATGAGTTCTCCTTGGTATGGAATAATGGCATTAAGTGGGGAGGGCTGCAGATGTGAATCATCTGAGCTAACCACTGCTTGTGACTTTGATGATCCAGCAGTGGCTTCAAAAGGTGGTGGAATAGGTGGTAATGGTGTGGACCCATGCTGACTTTTATCCACTATTTGAAGACTTTTATCAACAGTGTTTGATGATGTGGAAGTAGGGGTTAATGGGCTACTTTGATCAACAACTGTTGAGGTAGCAGTGGTTGGGCTTTGACAGCTGTTTTAAACATCTACTGCTTTTCCCATTGTGACAGACTTTTGTTGAGGAATGATGATTTCATACCCCATAGTCTGGTGATGAATCCTCTGATGGATCTGCACTGTTAGTCTTGACAACAGTATTTTCAAAAGCGAATTTATCAAGATCAAACAATTCTGCAGGGTTTGCTGGGATTTTCATTGATGAAAGTTCATTGAACTTTACATTCAAAGTCTCTTCCACTATTTTGGTCCTTGTGTTAAACACTTTGTAGGCCTTAGCAGTGGTTGAGTATCCCAGATGATAACCACAATCAATTTTGGCTGCAAACTTTGAGATAGAATCTTTTAAGTTTAAAATGAAGCATGGGCAGCCAAAAACCTTGAAATATGAAATCAATGGCTTTATTTTATACAGTAGTTCATAGGCAGTCTTTTGATGCATGGGGTTGATTAAAACTCTGTTTTGGACATAGCAAGCAGTGTTTACTGCCTCTGCCCAAAAAGTTAATGGCAAACCTGAATCAGCAAGCATGGTTCTGGCAGCCTCAATCAAAGTTCTGTTCTTTCTTTCAACAACCCCATTTTGTTCTAGTGTTCTTGGAATGCTGTATTGCCTCACAATTCCTTTTGACACACAGAAATCATCTAACTCCTAGTTCCTGAACTCTGTGCCATTGTCACTTCTGAAGATTTTTACTGGAAGGTCAAACTGCTTTTCAACCTGTTTCACAAAGTCTTGCAGAATGCCTGTAGTCTCATATTTTGAGTATAAAAAGTAAGTCCATGTAAACCTAGAAAAGTCATCAACAATAACCAAACAATACCACTTTTTCTTAAGACTCATGACTTTAACTAGGCCAAACAAATCCATATGAAGCATTTGCAAACATTTGGTTGTTTTGGACTCATCAATGGATTTGTAGGAGCTTTTATGTTGTTTTCCTTTTAGGCAGGAAACACAATGCTCAGGACAGGTGAACAGTTTTTGAGGTAAACCTCTTACTAACCCCTATTTTGAAACGGCAGTGATTGTCTTGAGATTTGTATGCCCCAATCTCCTGTGCCATAATTCTGTCTTTTTGTTTGATGCAGCTGAGAACAGACATGCATCTGTTCTGGGGCTCTCTTTTGACATATCCACCACATAAACATTGCCACTTCTTTGAGCAACAAGTTTGGTTTTTCCAGTTTTTATTATTGCTTCAATCTTTTCAACCATTTCTGGTCCAACAATCCTATAACACTCCTTTGTGAAGAATGATCTATACCCCTTATCACTCATTTGTGAAACACTCAGGAGGTTGAATTTTAGATTGTCTATCAGATTGACATTTTCAAATTTTACATTACCAGACTGTACTGTACCAGACCCCAGAACTTTCCCTTTACTATTATTACCAATGGATATATCACCCCCTCCATGGATTTTGAAATCTTTGAGAAGGGCTTTACATCATGTCGTGTGCCTGGAGCCTCCACTATCTACATACCAAAGGCTATCTAAGCATGCAGAAGCTCCCTTAGCAGCAGCCATCATGGCACAATCACATTGATGATCACCTTCTTCATCAGCTCCAACTTCCTTCTCACCTGCTTTCTTCTCTTCCTTTTCTTCTTTGTCTTCTTTGGACCAGGGGTCAGACAGTGGTTCAATCAGGGTTTCTGAATTTTCTCCCAGCAGTAGTTCACCAGCAACTGCAGTAACCACTGCTTCAGCCACTTCATCCACTGTTTCAGCACTTAGCTGTTCACCTTTAGTTTCTACCCCTTCTGGTATTGACTCTAATGCCATCAAACAAAATTCATCATTAAAAGTATCATTAGAAGCATAGAGTGCAAAATTTTCATCACCAAGCTCATCAGGCATGCTGCTCCAGTTAACAAAGCCTTGGGTGAAGAAGCTTTGCTGATCTGGTTGTACCACTGTTGGAGTAGCTTGTTGAGGTGCAACAGGTTGCACTTGTGCCTGAGGGACAGGGGCTTGAACATACTGAATCTGTGGAACAGTGGTTTGAACATAATGCATAGGCACAGGGGTTGCAGCATATTGAGCAGTGTTAACATGTGCTGCAGGGGTATATTGGGTATAGTGCACAGTGCTTTGATGTTGTGGTCTAGGGTTTGAGCTGGGATGAGTTATTATTGGACCAGTGGTTTGACTCCTGCATTCCCTAGAAAAATGACCTAGCCTATTGCACTTATAACACTTCAGTTTTGATTTATCCAACCCCACTCTTAAATTCCCATGTAGCCCTGGGAATTTTCTCCCTGTTCTTTTATAGAATTTGCTTCTTCTTACACTAAGTAAAGCCAATTGATGCAAAATGTCCATCTCTTCTAAGTCAGTGGGATCAAAGTGTTGCAAATCATTGAGTTCAAAACACAAGTTATCTGACATCTGGTTTTCACAATTTGCAGTAAAAGCATAATTTGCAGAGTGAGAATCAGAGTTGTTAAAATTTCCACCAGCAGTTATATCAATAAAATGATCATAACTCTGATCCTTACTACTGCTACCAGATTCTTCCTGACCAAAAAGAGCTGTGCTGCCAAATGAATAATCATCAGCAACTTTGCCAGACTCTTGCAACTTCTTTTTCTGGTTTAACTCCCTTTCATAGGTTAGGAGTCTACCATGAAGTTGGGTCCGGGTCAGATCCTTGAACTCAGCAGAATTTCTAGTTACAAATGCAATGGTGTCCCATTTTTCTGGTAGTGATCTAAGAAACCTGCTATTTTGAGTTGAATTTGGAAATGTAACTTTAACAAGTCTTAGCTCACTAATGAGACAACTGAACCGCTCAACCTGCTGAGTCAGTGATTCACCCTTGATGTGACAGAAGGTTTCATACTGCTGATTCAGAATTTCCCAATTATTTTCAATAACTTCTTCCGTTCCACCAAACTGTTCCTTCAGTGCATCCCATAGCGCTTTGGCACTGTTACAATGTAACAGTCCAGCATAGATTTCATTGGGTAATGCAGATGCTATGATGCTAAATGCTTTGGCATCGAGTTCGAACTTTTGAAAGTCAGTTTTAGTATAGTTTTCAGGTTTTTTAGGTTCGAACTTCTTTGTATCCTCAGCACTTGGCACCATAGGAACATGGGGCCCAAAAACAACAGATCCCCAACATCCATTGTGCAGTTGAGCAAGGATGTGACCCATCCTTCTCTCCCAGATGTTGTATTCATTACGTTTAAGCATGGGTGGTTTGAAAAGAGAACCAATGCTATTCTTATCATCTTGTGATTGTGACGACATCCTGGTTGTTTTACAGACACTGATTAATCAACTTTGATGGTGATTAAACCTTGCTATGTTTTTCAATAAAACGAACAAACTATCAGTATCAACGATTGTGAGCTGAACTATTTATGTCAAAATGATTGTTAAATCAAATTTGACTGTCCGAGCTCTGATACCAATTGTTAGGATCTGAGTTTTGTTTTGATTGTGTTTTATGTTTGAATTAAGATGAACAATGAACAAGTAGTGCAACGGAATATAAATGGAAACAAACTTTTCACAATCAAACAGGAGAATTGCTTTCAACACACTTTTTCAACAATGAACCGAATGATTGAATTTATTTCATCAACGATTACAATTGCATGCATGTAAAAACTCCCCCTCAGCCTGAGCTCACAGTGATTTGTTCGTACAGGAAGGAAGATGGTGAAGAGCTAATAGAACAGTATAGGGTACTGTTCTATTTATAGGCACGGACAAACCACTGAGGCATCTTTGCTGTCGTCACCATGAAAGTGACATCTAACCTCCTAACAAACTCTAACAACTGATCTATACAAGTACTTCTATGCTAACAATTGTTATACAACAAATTACATAAAGACAAACTAACTACTGCTGAATCCTTCCACTGATGTGAACCCAGCAGCACTTGATATATCCAGCAGTGCTTGACCCATAGCAGTAGATTGAACAACAGGGCTTTAGTCTTCATTAGTCTTTGACTTGATCAGCAGTTGTAGGTCAGCAGTTGTACCGATCAGTGGATTGGAGGTCATCAGACGTTGAAACCACTTTCAAGGGGAGAGACTTGAATACAAAACATCTGCTTATTCTGGATCCACTGCTCTGATCCAGTTTTGGCTTTAATTATCTGTTCCTCTGATAGGGTTCAATCCCAACACGTGATTCTATTGAAGCAGCTCAACTGGAAACTATTGAAGAAGGCTATCGTTTGGTAGCAAGTTTGAACAACAACCGTGTGCATGATAAACAGTTCGCTACTCCTACTCCCTCCAAGTCTGCGAATCAAGTTACCCAGCAGTCAGGCGGCAGTAAGAACAAGAAAAGGAAAGCTCAGGGTTCCGGATGTAATGCTATTACTCCTGCTGCAAACCCTGCTGCTAAACCTGCTCCTGCTGTTGCTAACCCTGCTGCTCTCGAAGCTAAGAAGCAATACACTGGGTCTCATCCCAAGTGTGCCACTTGCAACTACCATCATCATGCTGCTTCTGCATGTATTTTGTGCACCAACTGTAATCGCTATGGTCACACGACTCCCTACAGTCGTCAAGCTAACACAGCCCAGCCAGCTCATCAAGCCCCAGCTCAGGCAGCTCTACCTGCACCTCCATCTCCTCTATAGAACCCAAGGCCAGTCAACGCTGTTCGTGCATGCTACAAGTGTGGAGATACTACCCACTTCCGTAACCAGTGTCCTCAGCTAAACCAGGATCAACAGCCAGCCGCTCGTGGACGAGTGTTCAACCTAAACGCGAATCAGGCTCGTAATGATAATGACATTGTCAATGGTATGTTCCTCGTTAATAACCTTTACGCTTCGATTCTATTTAATACTGGTGCCGATAAAAGCTTTGTGCCCGTGGAATTTGAGTCTTTAATAAACTGTACACGCTCCAAGTTACCTGAGTCGTTCTCTGTTGAGGTCGCTAATGGTAAGTCGATTCTTGTAAATTCTATCTTTCGTGATTGTTCCTTGACTCTTAACGATCACGTCTTCTCTATTGATCTTATACCCATGCGGTTGGGTAGCTTTGATGTTATCATCGGCATGGATTGGTTGCGTAAAAACCATGCCGAAATTGTGTGTCATGAGAAACTTGTTCGTCTTCCTCTTCCCTCTGGTGATACTTTGATCGTCTACAGAGACCGACCTTCAAAAGGACTGAGATTGATGTCATGCACACAAGCGAGCAGAAGCTTACGTAAACAGAACCTTGCCTTCTTGGCCCACGTGGTGGAACAAAAAGGCAAGGGGAAGAACATGAGCGACGTTCCAGTGGTGTGTGATTTCACTGATGTCTTTCCTGAAGATCTTCCTGGTCTTCCTCCTCCCATATCCATTGACTTTCGTATTGATCTCGTACCTAGTGCGACTCCTGTCGCCAGGGCTCCCTACCGTCTTGCACCTTCCGAGATGCAAGAGTTATCTAGTAAGCTACAGGAATTACTCGATAAAGGTTTTATTCGTCCAAGTACCTCTCCGTGAGGTGCTCCCGTATTATTTGTTAAGAAGAAGGATGGTTCGTTTCGTATGTGTATCGACTATCGTGAACTTAATAAGCTTACCGTGAAGAATCGTTATCCGCTCCCTCGTATTGATGACCTATTTGATCAACTACAAGGCGCGTCATGTTTCTCGAAGATTGACCGTCAATCTGGATATCATCAACTACATGTCCTCGAAGATGATATTCCTAAGACTGCGTTTCGTACTCGATATGGGCACTACGAGTTCGTAGTCATGCCTTTTGGCTTGACCAACGCACCTGCAGTGTTCATGGACCTTATGAACCGTGTGTGTAAACCCTATTTGGATCATTTTGTGATAGTCTTGATTGATGATATTCTTATTTATTCTAAGTCTAAAGATGATCATGCTCTTCACTTACGTCTTATGCTTGAACTCATACATGGTGAACGTCTGTATGCTAAATTTTCTAAATGTGAGTTTTGGATTGATGAAGTGCAATTTCTTGGTCATATTGTTAGTAGTCAGGGTATTCATGTTGTCCCTTCTAAGATTGAGGCAGTGAAGAATTGGTGTACGCCTAAATCCGTGTCTGAGATTCATTCTTTTCTAGGATTGGCGGGTTATTACGGTCGGTTCATCGCGGATTTTTCTAAAATCACTGTTCCTCTTACTACGCTGACCCAAAAGGAGAAACCTTTCGTTTGGGGACCCGAACAAGAGGAATCCTTTCAAACTCTTAAGACCCTTTTGTGTAATGCTCCTGTGTTAACTCTACCTGATGGCAATGACGATTTTGTGGTATATTGTGATGCCTCGAACCGTGGATTGGGATGTGTGCTCATGCAGCGAGACAAGGTTATTGCTTATGCCTCTCGCCAGCTCAAAGTACATGAGAAAAACTACACTACTCATGATCTGGTGCTTGGTGCAGTTATTTTTGCATTAAAGATCTGGCGACACTACCTTTATGGAACTAAGTGTGTGGTCTTCACCGACCATAGGAACCTTCAACATATCTTCGACCAAAAAGAGCTGAACATACGACAGAGACGTTGGGTGGAATTGCTTAACGACTACGACTGCGAAATTCGCTATCATCCTGGCAAGGCGAATGTAGTAGCCGACGCCCTTAGTCGTAAGACCCATTTCAAGGCTATTCGTATCTCTAGTGATCTGCATGCTTGTATTCGTGAAGCTCAGTTTTCGTCAGCTAATGAAGGAAGTCTAACTGTTGAAGTTCATGGCACTAATGTGAATCAGCTCGAAACTAAATCTGATGGTCTTCAATACTATCTAAATCACATCTGGGTGCCAGATCGCGATAATCTCCTTGAGCTCATTATGACCGAGGTTCACAAATCCCGTTACTCTATCCATCCAGGTGCCGATAAGATGTACCAGGATCTGCGTACGACTTATTGGTGGCCTGGCATGAAGAGGGACATTGCTGTATATGTGTCTAAGTACCTTACTTGCTCGAAGGTAAAGGCTGAACACCAGCGTCCCTCTGGACCCTTAGAACAACCCAAGATCCCAGTTTGGAAATGGGATAGTATCGCTATGGATTTTATTACTAAGCTACCCCGTACCTCTAAAGGTCACGATAGTATCTGGGTGATTGTAGATCGTTTGACCAAATCAACCCACTTCCTCCCTATTCGTGAGGATTACAGAGTAGAGAAACTTGCTCGAGTCTATACTGATGAGATTATATGCCGTCATGGCATACCTCTTGACATAATCTCTGATCGTGATGGTCGTTTTACTTCACGTCTTTGGCAAACGTTTCAGTCCGCTATGGGTTCGCACTTGAATCTTAGCACGGCCTTTCGTCCTCAGACGGATGGTCAGACCGAGCATACTATTCAAACCCTAGAGGATATGCTCTGTTCTTGTGTCATCGACTTTGGGGGTAACTGGGATGTACATTTACCCTTGATAGAATTCTCGTACAATAATAGCTACCATTCCAGTATTCAGATGGCTCCTTTCAAAGCTTTATATGGGCGAAAATGCCAATCTCCTCTCAGCTGGCATGAGGTTGGGGAAAAGCAGTTCACTGGCCCTGAGTTTGTTCAAGAGACAACGGATAAGATTCTTCAGATCCGTGATAACTTGATCAAGGCTAGGAGCAGACAAAAGAGCTATGCTGATAATAGGCGGAAGCCTCTGGAATTTGCTGTTGGTGACCGAGTTCTACTCAAGGTATCTCCCTGGAAGGGAGTAGTTCATTTTGGAAAGAAGGGAAAGCTTGCTCCTCGCTATGTGGGTCCTTTCGTGATACTTGAAAGGATTGGCAAGGTAGCCTACAAACTCGACTTGCCATAAGAACTAAACAACGTGCACCCAGTGTTCCACGTATCTAATTTACGGAAATGCCTAGCCGACGAGGGACTGCAGGTTCCTCTTGAAGACTTGCAAATAAACGAAGCTGTTCAGTTTGTGGAGAAACCGGTCGAAATCATGGATCAAACTGTCAAGCGTCTGAGGCGCAACAAAATTCCCATTGTTAAGGTTCGATGGGAAGGAAAGCGTGGAGCCGAATTCACTTGGGAATTGAAAAGTGATATGAAGGCCAAGTACCCGTATCTCTTCGAGCAGTCTTCTTCTAAGATTTCGGGGACGAAATCTCCTAAAGGAGGGGAGACTGTAACGCCCAGCGTCCCTGAACTTTAGACACTTGGCAAGATCAGTCCCTGAACTCCTATTAATTGTCAGTTTTAGTCCCTGTAGTTATGAGATGTTAATACTTTGATACTTTTGGTATGAATCTTATTGATATTGATGCTTGATTCTTGACACTTAAACTATGAGACTTGATACATAATCTAGATACTTGATTCTTGATGCTATGGATTCTTTATGTGGATTCTTGATACTCGATACTTGGACTCTTGATACTTGATGCTTGAGAAACTATGATTCTTGACCCTTGAAGCTTATTTGGTGTTTGACTCCTTAGACTCGTGAAACTTGATTCTTGGTTGAACGAGAGACTGGAGCCTTGCCACTGGCGGAATCTATGAAACTTTGAGACTTTAGTGTTTATGATGTAATATAGTTATGAGATACTTTTACCCAAACCATACGCAACGCAACGCCTAACCTAGCTCGCTAAACGAATCAAAAACGGGAACGCGGAAAGGTGGGATTGACCAGAGTGGCAATCCGATCGGATTGCCACCCAATCAGATGACCACCCGATCGGATGGCCACCCGATTGGATGACCACCCGAACGGGTCACCACCCTATCCACCTTGTACCGCCTCCACTTCACTCTCACACTATAAATAGACCTGTCACATCACCATTTCAGTAATGTGACAACTCTGCTCGACTCAGACGCACAAACACTTTTCTCCTCCATTTTCTTGCTGATTTCGGTACGTTTTAGGCTAGATTCTTGTACTTTCTTGATCTACACATCATTCTCTACGTGATTCTCACTTGAAATCACACTTTTCAGCATGAAATCTCTCGGATCTGAGTTCTTGAGGGTGATGTTATCATGGAGGATTGTACAAACTGCCATGTGATGTCATTCTGAGCAAGATCTAGCTCAGATCTAAGACGTTTCATGTGTTTTCACACTAAATCTAAGCTAAATCTAGACTTTTTCCTATAAAACTTGAGTATCTTCATCTTTTTCTCAAACTTTTACTTTATTCGGTGGAAATCGGGCCTAAACTAACTGTAGATCTGATGAGTAGTCTAGAGTTGGTATTGATCTGGGTTCTTACCGGTAAAGACGAGCATGGCAACAAATTCCGACATAAACCCATTAGAAACAAACGACTGATCGAACAGGGGTGATTCCCACCCGATTAGAGTTTTGGGTGCTAAGGGGTTTTACCGTTGTCTCAATATGTGTCGTGCCGTCACCGTTAATCTAGAAACTTGGAAACTTTACAAACATGTTAAACAAGAACAAAGGTCGCCCGATCGAACGGCAACCCGATCGGACAGCCGTCCGATCAGACAGGCACCCTATCAGGGGACACTTTCCCTTTTACCTTGAAACTTTGATACTTTGAAACTTTCTCAAAATATTGGAAACCTTGATCAAGTGGTAGCTCGATCGAACAGCCACCCGATCGAGCGGCCACCCGATTGGGGAGACCAAGACACTTAACACTCGGGTCGAGTGGTGACCCGATCGAACAGCCATCCGATCGGACAGCCACCCTATTCCCTCACTCTTAAATCTCACCCGAGCGAGTGGCAACCCGATCGGATGGCCATCCGATCGGGCAGCCATTGTCTCTTCATACACAAGGGTCACCCGACCAACTGGCAATCCGATCGGATAGCCATCCGATCGGACAGCCATCCGATCCAGTGACAAGTTTGACACTTTATTCAATCTCGTTACTCTGACCGACTCTTATCCTATTGTAATCTAATCAGGCCAAGTCTAAAAAGAGCTCCCTTTGATCAAATAACGGTTGCGACTGTTAAGCAATCACTGTGAGTATACTCGATCCCCTTTTTACTTTAAACTTTTGGGGTGTAACATGTATTCTATGAAACATAAACTTGAATCTTTGAAACTTATACTCTATCCTATGTGAATATGAAATTTGTGATTCTTGATTCTTAACTCTTTGTGCTATGTGACGTTTAATCCAGAGTGTGTAGTTCCGCCTTAACAATAGTAGCGCTATAGGAGATGCACCTCTCCCATTATTCTCAGGGGGTATTGTTAGGAGGATTCTAGTTTACCTCATTGAGTCTTTGGTAAACAACTAAAGCATCGGGATACTTGGGTTATCACTGCATGGACTGCGACACTAGCACGGCTGAAACTATTGGATTGTTTACATTATGGATATGAGTTTTTTAAATCTATTATTATATTATCAAACTTGTATACTCGCCAATACTTTTGTATTGATATTTTAATACAAGTTGGAGGCTGATAGGATGCATGGAATGCATGGAATTCAGCTAGGAGATGCCTAGAAACGTCACTTAGTTAACTTAGAAACTTTTGAACATTGTGAACAATGATTGTTATGTTTTGTACTGGTTGTGCTTGGTTGGTACTCTTTAGACAATTTTTTTGAAATCAATCTAATTTTATATTGAAACATTTAGTGTTATGGAAATTCTCATGAGCAATCTGAACGCTTAGTGCTCGCACCCCGATGTTTCCGCCACCGGTTGGGGTGTGACACTCACACTTTCTATCGTTTTCTCTAAATCCCGACCCTATATATATAGGGTCGAGATTTAGAGAAAACGGTGAAAAGTGTGAGAACGTTAAGAACGATTATGGATCGTCCGATCAAAACAATCCATGGACTAGATTGCGCGGTGGCGTTTTCGTAAATAACATCAATATTATTAGGTGGGACGCGCTTCATTAAGGGTAAAAGGGTCTTTTTACCCCTCATATTCAAAACGCCATCAAATGATAAAACGCCATACAAAAAAATGCCATTAAAAACAAAACGCCAAAAATTAAAAATAAAACACGTTGAATGTTACAGGAAGATGAAACAACACAAACAACAAAATTTCATTTATTAACATTTATTAGAAGAAATTCACTCCTAAATTACGCGCCAAAAACATCATTATATAAACAAACGTAAAACATAGCTTCCATAATCACTTCAATCTATCCATTTTCTGCAAAAAAAAATGTTAACCAAAAACGCCAACTTAAACAAAACGCTAAAAAGGCAACAATCGTTTCGTGGAGATACACTCTGGGAATCAGGCGATACATCCTCCCTTTTGACAACAGAAGGAGGGTGTATGTTAAGACGGTCAAGGCAATTCTAAAAAAGAAAAAGAGATACAGAGGCAAATCTTATCCATTGGCATCGCTCTAAACAACGAATGCCATGAAACACATATGCTTATGAAAGCATTAACCAGCAAATTTGGACCAATCAAAGGAGATGTGAAGCCGGACCCTGTCATGACATCATGGTGTTTTGATGATGAAACAAACATGGTGACCGTTACATACGACAGCGGAGAGGAGGAAGTATACTGGCTAGAGAACATCATGACAAAGCAGCGACTGGGTTTCATGGAAGAATTGCATAACGCCACTTGTACCAACATAGAAATAGACTTAAAATTGGAGTTAATGCAAGACATGTTCAGGTGGAGGCTTCAGAATCTTCAGGAACAAGAAACTGATGAAGGTGAATGTGATGACATGGATAAAGATCAAGATGAAGACAACAAGGAGGAAGAAGATGACACAAGTGATGGATACTATTCAGATAAAGTACCTTCTGACGAATGATTTTAATTTTTTTTTCCTCTTTTTTTTTTCTTCTATGTAATCTTTTTTTTTAAGATAATTAAATGATATATTTCTATCTTTATTAGCAAAACGCCAAAATAATACTAAAAATGGTTAACCCTAACAAAACGCCAAAAATAACAAAAAATATTTTTCCTGCTTAATTTTTTATTTACTCCATTATTGTATTTTGTCATGTTGGTCTGCATAAGGCCATTAAAAAAATGCCAAACTTAGAAGATGAGACGTCTATAACCTATAAAACTGATAAAAGCTGATCAACACAGTAAATACAAAAAACAGTAACTGAAAAGACAGTTACTTTATTACTATCATTTATTACAATAAAAAGTCCCGCCTAAACTACGCGCCAAAAAACTCCTATAAGAGAGGGATCTATACACAATGAAATTAATCACACCCAGAAAAACACAAAACTCCATATCCTCTAGAAACCACTCCCTTTAAAACGCCACAGATGTCAAAGCTTTCACTAAAATGGATCCTTTTTCTGAGGAGGTTAACTCAATAATATTTTTCTGGATGAGATGGACAAATATTCAAGAAAAAGAGACTGATGACAGTGATTATGCCATCATGTGAGCTTTGTTCTTGATGATTATAGGCATGGAAGAAAGGGTTCAACACCACTGTAAAATGCTATTTTGGACTCCATTATTACAAATAGCATCAAGCAAGAGTTGATCTTCAATGACATGCCACCAAACAACAATATCACACCAAAAAACAGGATGCCACTAAGCAGCTTCTTCTGAAAAACACGGGGTTTATGTAGGAAAGTTGGCATCTAGCTAAAGTATTCAAAAAAGTTCAAAATGCCAAAAGAAATTCAAGAAGATAGAGGCTGATGACAGTGAAGATTCGGAAGAGAAATTAGATTACCATTTTTTATTATTTTTGTTTTCATTTTATATTGTTTTGATATCAAGTTATATGTTGATTTGTTATCTAATTCTCTATAAATAAAATACATTATTGTATAAAATGCCAAAACCTACAAACACCAAAACGCTAGAAGTATGAAAACTAGGAGAACAGCTGCTGGCAAAACACCTTGTAGAGGGTATTAAACGCCAAAAAATTCACTAAACGCCAAAAAAAATTGGTCTTATTGTAATCTTATGCAAATATTAGTGACTCGTAGGGAATTGTTATACAAAACGCCATAAACGCCAAAAAAATTAACCAGAAAACGCTATAACGCCAAAAAATTATATATGTGACACAAAAACAATTAATTCAACGCCAAAAAGTTTAAAAAACACAATTAACGCCAAAAAAAACTTAGACGCCATAAAATATTATACCGCGTTGGGAAATAAAAGAAGAATGAAAAGACAAAAAAGCCCCTCCGCCCTTTTCTAAGCCGCGGGAAACGTGTTGGACCAGGATGCGTTCTCACCGTTCTCACATTTTTGAGCGTTTTCTCCTGATCCCGTTTCTATATATATATATATATATATATATATATATATATAGGGAGAGGATCATGAGAAAACTAGAAAACTAACTAAAAACCATTAAAATGGAAGGGGGGAGACTTTTAATGAAGGAGGGGTAAAATTGGAAAAAAAAATATATAACTTTTCAAACATTTCCCATTTCTCCATACGTTATCATTTTAAAACAAAAATGACACCATAAGATCACAAATTTTTGTATCTTTCATTCAAGTATATTCGAGCATATTTTTTGTGACACAAAAAAAGATTTATGGTGTCGTTTTGTTTTCAATACTATTATTATAGTAATGCACATGTGCAATATAACATGTACTACAATTGGATTACATGCTTAAAATTAGCTTTTTAAGTCTAGTTTAGCTTTTAGGGTTAGTTTTTTTGGAGGTTTAGAATTAGGATTAGGTTTTTGGGTGGGGGGAGGAGGGGGGTTTAGGTTTTTGGGGGGTGGGGGGTTTAGGTTTTTTTCGGGTTTATGTTTAGGGTTTAGTTTTAGGTTTTCGGGAGGGTGGGGGGTGGGGGGGTTAGGCTTTTGGTGGGAGGGTGAATTTAGGTTTTTGGGGGGTGGGGGGTTTAGTTTTTGGGGGGTGTCGGTGGAGGGTGGGTTAAGTGGTTTAAGCTTTATGTATTAGTGCACATGTGCAGTACAAAAATTTTTTTTTTTTTTTTTTAAATTTTTTTTCTAGGCATAAAAACTAGCGATTTTTTTATTAAAAATTGTAAAAAAAAAATAAAAAATTATGGTATGTTTTTAGGTTTTTTTAGGCTTTTTTGGTTAGTTTTTTGGTTTTCTCATGATCCACCCCCTATATATATATATATATAGGGAGAAGATCATGCGAGAACCACCTCTTATTGTGAGAACCGCGAGAACCAATGTGAACACACCAAAAATTGCCAAAAAAATAGCTAAAAATCAAACAAATTTTTTTTTTTGAATTTTTTAATATTTTTTATAAAAAAATCGCTACTTTTCGAAGCAAAAAAAAAATTTATTTTTTTTTGCTTCTAAAAGTAGCGATTTTAACATAAAAAATATTAAAAAATTCAAAAAAAAATTTAGATTTTTTTTTTATTTTTTTAGATTTTTTTAGGTTTTTTGGGGGTTTAGTTTTTAGCATTTTAGCTTGGGGGGGTGGGTTTAGGTTTTTGGGGGGGTGGGGGAGGGGGGTTTAGGTTTTGGGGGGGGGGGGGGGGGGGTGGGGTTAGGTTTTTTTTTAGGTTTTTTTTAGCATTTAGCTTGGGGGGGGGGGGGGGGGTTAGGTTTTTTTTTTAGGGGGGGGGGGGGTGGGGGGTGAGGGTTAGGTTTTTTTAGCTATTTTAGGTTGTGTTCACAT